>JAHZMX010005307.1:0-10637 GCA_027743895.1 Seira musarum
CATTCAAAGTTATCCAAGGCGTCTTTCCTTTAGGACCCATCCCATCAATCACATCAATCTGACGGCAATTAAAAATTAGGTATTCACGTGAGTACTTTGCTAAAAAAAATACTTTCTCTTATCATTTTGGTTCATTTATACTTCGTAAGGGATGTTCGCCATCCTCAAGTAAGTTTCAAGCTTAAGAACAAACGGAGATGCATTTGGGCAAGTTCTCGCTGCTGGAATTCGGTGAACAATGATCACGTCCTTCGGAGAATTTTTCCAGCGTTGACTGCAATTACATAGTTTTATAAATCCCTTTAGAACATGAATGACCATACAATTAATTTCGAACTTACTTAAATCGCCACCTCGAAATGCATGTTAATAAAGAAGTAGCAACTTTGATGACCACAAAGCTGCCCCCAGCACTAATGACGCCAACTGCCAGAAAGTCTCTGACATATACCGGAACTACTTCCCTGAACCTTTCCATACCTTTGTAAACTGATTGAGACGAATATTTAGAAAATAAATAAAAATGATGAAGTTACGAATGCACGCTGTGCATAAGATGGAACTGGTATTCAATTAGGTTATGTAACATAAATGATTTTTGTCTAGCTTCCAGCTTGGTTGCATATACTTTTTGTATGTTACCTATTTTAACTCTTTGATATATATAGAGTTACATCTAAACTTTAGCACAGCACTTATAATGTGAGTTTCTTCAGATGACAATGGCAAGTATTAATAGGTCACGCCAAGGACAAAATAATTATTGACTGGCTTGCAGGATTATTTTCATGTAATCATACTGATACTGAACTCTATTCCATGAGCAGCAAAATACTTAAATTTTTAAATGTCTATATAGACATAGAGTACAATTGCAATATAGCTTTTAATTTATTAAATTTTTTTTTGTTTTGACATCGAAAATGAATTTTACAAAAATATATGTGCTCCGTCGAACTATTCCATCAGTTAATCTAAAGAATGACGTGGCCATTGTCTTATTTTACGTGGGCTAAGCAGTCGTTCCAGTCTTCCCAGAAACTTTCTTTCACGCGAATACAATATTTTCTGAGGTTTGGTGTAACTTCTGTCAAATTATAAATTCCAGCAAGAAATAAATTAGCTATTGTTAAAATGCATCGACATTTTCATATTTACCATTTAAATATTTCTCGTATGGTGACCCAGGAGCCGCCCATAATATCATGGCTAAAAATCCAAAGAAGGAACAGTCCTCTTCACAAGGCTCGTCTCCCAAGAGAAACTTTTTCTCTCCTAAGATTAATGATGCCGTTTTAATAACATCCTGAATCATTGCAATCACTTGCTCTTTAGGATGTCGTCCAATGCCTTGTGACCACGCCAATGTCTCTACCCGTTTTTGGGTATTTTTATGAAAGCATTTCAACATTGACGGTGGCATATCAAAAATTTCTGATAGTCCTTTGCCCTCGCTGTACACGTATCTCCACAAGCCTAGTCCCCTGTAAGCATCAGCATTAGATATTATGAAATATAGCAACTTGAATTGATTTTATAAAAGCGTTTTTTTAAATAGAAGAAAGTCAGCATTTACCAGTAAACATATTCATCCATCATTATTCTTACTGCTTTTGCGACGGCTCTTTGCTCATCAGAGTAATTTCCAATTGTGATGTTAAATTTTCTGATAAAATACGCATACCATTACATAGATGCTAAAAATTTGGATTTTGAACCATGTTTTATGTACTTATTCAGTAAGTTGATTATAAGTTGAGAATCGTGGACGTGTTGACCATTCAATGTAATCCATGGTGTTTTTCCCACGGGACCCCAAGGAGTTTCAAAATCAACCTAAAATAGAAAATATTTATTTCCGTTACTTTGTTTTCAAAACCAGAAACAATTCCAGTCGGTTTTGTTTGGCCTGAAAATTTTGTTGGAGGGAGGCGGTTTTCCAAGGTACTAGTGAAAAATCCGTTCATTTCGTTCTTCTTTAATGAAGTATGTAAATACGTAGCAATATAGTTTTATACCTCGTATGGAATTTTTGCAACTCGCAAATACGTTTCCAGCTTTAGAGCAAATGGTGAAAGGTCTGGAACTGTTTTTCCTCGGGGTAAAGTATGAAGGATAACCACGGGCTTGGTGCGCGAATACGTTGCCCATTTTTCTCTGATAAAAAGTGCTTTTGTATTACTTAGAATAATATATAAATAAATATATTTATTTTGTGAAATCTTGATCTTACAAATTCTTTTTAGTATAATGCTGATCCACTTTTGCCTTGATGATGGAACCTATCTTGTACGTAGCATAGATTCCTCCAGCAGTTAAAGCTATTGTTTTATGATTTTCTCCAATCCAGCTACGTAAATGGTCAAATGTGGACATTTTATTTAATTTTTAAGAAATCTTTGAAAGATTTTTGGGCTTTTTGACAGTTTCTTTTGCTTTTGCGGTGAAAGTATAACACAACACTGATACTGATTATAATGAATGAACATAAACAGGAGTGTGTAGAGACGAGAAGTTATACATTATACACTTACCTATGTACTTGAATCATTAAATCTACCTGTAGTTGACGTCATCGTGGATTATGTAATGTGTGCATTCTTATCCATGCAACATACTTACCCGTACCAATCAAATCAATTGCTGGGTTTACTTATTTCTTCAAATGATATATATGACAATGACTGAGTTTTTCACTTATTCGCATGCACCAACAAGAATTGACCTTAATATATTATTTTTTATTCATTCTTATCTAATTTAGTTTTATTTGTGACAATTATTAGTATACAATAGTATATCGTTTGCTTAGGATTGCGCGATTTATCACAATTTTGCGTGTGGCTTTTTTCTTGATGTCAATTTTTCCCAATCTGGATAAAATTCCTCCTTCATTCTGAAGCAGTAATCCCTCAAATTGGTTAATTCGTCTAAGATTATAAAAAAGTATTTTTCATTCAAATCCGTAAAAATCTCTCGTGGATAATGTCGTTTAATGCGCTTACTATGGACGAGTCGTTCGTAGTTGGAATTCGGGAGACCCCATACACACTGAGCTAATTGTCCAAATATGGCGCAGTCATCCTGACAAGGTTTGTCTCCCAAAATATATCTTTTCTCTCCGAGCAAGCTTGATACAGCTCTAAGATTCTTTGTCACAAACTCTTCGATTTCCTCTCTAGTATGGAGACCGATTCCTTGAGCGACAGCTCTCTTATTCGCAATGTATCCTCCCACAAGGAGTAGTATATCATCATATATTCCACCTTTCCCAAAAACTTTTTTAAATTCTTGAGGATTGAACACGAATCTCTCCAGCGCCATACCCCTGAGAAATAAAAATGCGTTACCTTTGGATATCAGTTTTTAAATGACTTTTTGTTACAAAACGTTTGTTCTAACCAAGTAAATTGCTCCTCCATCATTACTCGTACCGCTGTCGTAATAGCCAACTGCTCCGGAGTGAATCCAGCGTTCAAGTTCTTATTCAGCGTTCTAAATGATTTCAAAGCATTTGTTTAGTGAAAGTTTTTTCCACGGAGCTTGCCAATCATGTGAAAGTGCAGACCTATTGAGGTAACTTATGATGTGCTCTGAATCTGCAATATGAACACCATTAAGGCTGATCCAGGGTGCTTTACCTTTCGGTCCAAAAGAATCTCTTCCATCAATCTTATTCAATTAAACAATTATTGATATAAGGTAAAATAGACAAAAGATGATGAACATTTGGATGCTGGACATACTTTGTAGGGTATTTGTGTCATTCTGAGGTAGGTGTGAACTTTCATCACGAATGGGGACCCACTAGGCAGTGTTTTATCGCGCCCAAAGCAGTGAAGGATTACCAAATCTTTCGGCGTGTCATTCCACCTTGCTCTAACATTTTAAATGACAAAATGGTATACATAACGTTTTTAATCTTTATGTTTTGCAAATGAATTTATCATTTTGGTTTAATTACAGCTTTCTCTTTAGAAGAATATTTCTCACTAGTCCTGCCATTTTTAATTTTCACTTGTAAGGTCGACTTTTACACAAGTTTTAGTAAAACTGTCAAAGAAATACTGGTCACATATCAGCTTATCACATCAGCAGCGTGTCATAAGAGCATAATTGAGCATAACATCATGTGTGCATACTAACACTGATACCATGTGCTCGTTCATATGATATGATATGTTGTACATACCGAGGCAATTCAGTCATCTTACTCTAAACAACATGTTGCGAAACTGAAATTCATTGTGAGAAGCTTCAGAGCGAGCTTGGATTGAACGGTTTAAATTTTATTAATATCATGCATGCAAGTAAACCTTCCATACTTTAGTTTCATTATCATGTCAGACTTTGAATACAACAGGGGCTTGATTCGATCTGTTCCTCTTAGGTCCACCACGAAATTAAAAATCAAAATGAAACAATTTCCCTTTATTTCAGCATTTGCTCTGTTTGTCATAATTTCTCATACAAAAGCATTACATTATCCACAATATATGCAAACTTTTATGAAGACGTCTTGCGTAGGAGACTCTTGGCGACATTTTCTGGTATCAAAAAATGACTTTGATGTAGAAGACTATCCCTTTGCAATTTCTATGAGCGTCCGAGGAGTGTAAGTTTGATTAAGAGTAGACGACATTGTTAATGTGTTAAAGGTGAAAAAGTCATGTTGTGTTGTATAATTGGATTTCAGATGGAAGTTCAAAACGAAACAAGGGATCAACGGACTTCTTGGTTCTGTTTCAAGTGAGACTTGTATTGAAGCCATCGATCTGGTCGATCCACCAATTTTAACCTTAACTTCTGTGAGCATGATGCTACCTGTAGATTTGGACGATCCAGTTTTGGGACTCTTTAATGCTTCCGACTATACTGAATCACACAAAGCTATTATTATTCGAAATGAAACAGTGTTTGATACTCCTATCGAATTTGACTCTTGGGCAATAACTGGAAGTCTGGATTTTCAAATATTTGAGGAGAAGAATTTTGCCGGCCGAACTGCTTGTTTAATAGCTCAACCAAGTGAAAGTGGTGATTGGGGACTGTCGTTTCATTTCAACTTGAAATTACCATTTCCAGTTAAATCTGTTCGACGAGGATGCATTCTCTCTGAAAAAAATAACTTAAACTTAAAGGGAAACAACAAAAGTTTTGAATACGTCATGGATTCCGTCGGAAAAGATGTTAAATTGATCTTCCAAACAAATGCTGGTCTAGTCAACTCATTGTCTTGAAATCGCGTTCAAAAAATTGTAAATGTCGCGTTTCATTACAACTTAAATAAAATGTGGTGACAAAAATAGAATGTCAGTTAAACTTAAAATAACTCTTGAAATACGTTTTTAGAAAAATAAATAAATAAATTCGCATTGTGCAAGGAAACATGTTGATCCCCCACAATATAATCCTTATTCCGTAAATTAATTTTTGCTGACATTCGTACTTAATACATGCATGCTTGTAATCGTTATTATAACCCATATTTCCAGCAAAAAACAAATGCGTTCACACCCATAACTTCCGAATAGGCTGGATGCCCTTTCAAACGTTGACGCAACGATAATTGATGACGCACATTGAATGAGGCATTAAAATGCTTGATTTCTACGGAATAGGAATACAACAATGCTATTGTACCTCAGATAGCGAATCATGTTCAACTACATCATAACTATCATAAGTACATATATTTACGTAATCAGTTCTTTCCACCAATTTATGGTAAATCATGTCTCGTCGTTATCACACATTCAGGTGACGGAAGATTGGATGAATTGCTTCAAATAAATGTGTTCACAAATGAGATAAAACATCGTGATTTGAGATACCCGTTTCTTTTAGCTATATGACATACATCAATTCCAATTAAAGTTTACTTTCAACTTTCTCGATCAACGAAAAATCTGGCCCGATTGTTTGTCGTTGAACAGTTTCAATTTTCATTCATTTCTACATACTAGTGTGCTGTCTTTGATTAAATGAAGACCTTTGCAATTTTAATTTAATTATGGTAAAATTTTCGCCAATTCAACTAACTTTTTGGGTAATGTGCATTAGCATCATATATCCCAAGCAATAAGGCTGTTATTTGGCATGCAGTATTTTATGAAAACGACGATTGCACTGGTGAAGAGTTGGCAAATTTGACTATTACTGATGACGGACTGGATCAAACAACAGCTACAAATGCCACGTCTGTAAGAGTTGTAGGATTGTAAGCTATTACAAAAACACTTTTGTTGCTGATTTTAGTTTTGATTTTAAAAAAATTGAATAAATACAAGTATATTTTTGAAAACTTAGATGGAAGTTTATCTTACGTAAATCCTCAGGGGAATTTCTGACATTTTTGGCTGAAGACGCTCAACCACAGAATGAATCTTGTCTCAGCAAAGACGACATGGTAAAACAACCAGATTTTGACGATTACCATTTCATCTCAGCGGAAGTTTTTAGAGACACTTCAAGCCTAGTCTTATCTACAGAGCCATTGTTCAAAGGATTAAGGTATAGAGGAAGTTCTTTAACTGAAAATGGAACCTTGATTCCTCGTCCAATGGTGATGGAGTCAATAGTTTTGTTTGATACGAGATCTTGGTTGATTTACCCCGAAACGAATTTTCGAGGAACTCCAAAGTGCGTAATCCCTAAGCATTCAAGTTATGATGGATATACAATTATCAAATCTTCGAAGGAAATTGTTGGTTCTGTAAAGTCTGCTGGTCTTGAAGGTTGTGATGCTGTTACAAGTACAACTCCCCGCGGTGGCTCAGTCAAAAATACTACTTCTTTTTGCTTAATTTTACTTCCGATTTTATTTGCGTTTTATTAAAAACAATTTTATCGAGTCCTCGTATATAATAATAAATTAATAATGGTAAAAATATAATGAGCAATCATTTCTAAAAACCACGCACTAACAACGTATCCCAATCTGGGTAGACTTCTTCCTTAATACGATAGCAGTACTCCTTTAAGTTTTTGCACTCTTCTGTCAGACAAATTAATTACATAAAATTGCATACATAATGCATCTATTAAATAAATAACTGATTTAAAAGCTACGCTATGTATGTTTGTAGGTTAAATTTACCGTTCAGAAACTCATTGTAACGAGTGCATCCCCAAACGCAGTGAGATAAAACTGCAAATATTCCACAATCCTCCAGGCACATTTGTTCCCCTCCAAAGTATTTTCTGTTACCCAGTGCGATGGATACATTTTTAAGTATCTTACGCATGCGGTGAGTCACTTCTTTATAAGTTAGCATACTTAGCATGAGTTTCTGTGTCATTTTTCTTTTATACCACGAGAATGGACACGGAACCAATCCTCCGGCTTTCCGAAGGTCTAAAGTCCTATTTTATTTGTAAATCATTTTGAACAATTTTGAACCATCTCTTAAGCAAATACGAGGTGTCCGAAGTTATTCTTACCAAACAAAATACTCTTCAAGCATTAATCTTAGAATTTGGGCATGTGCAATATCCATCTTCGTGCAGCCTTTGTTCAAATCCTTTTCAAATACTCTGAAAATTGTAAAAATACGATCAGTAAAAATGCATCACGATGTAAATTACAAATAAGTACTTTTCCATGCGCTTTACTCATTAAGGTGCTCAATAATGAGTTCGGACTCCCCAATGTGGTTCCCATTCAAGGAAATCCAAGGTGACTTCCCTTGTAAATCGTGCATGTCATCTTTGTCGACCTTCAAGAATTATCATTATTATTTTATCATCAATCATAATGACTAATGACCCCGTTCCGTATTTTATGTATGCATTATTTGCAGGTTTGGGAAAGACTTACACGATACTGGATTTGTGCCAACCTCAAGTAGGTCTCAACCTTAAATGAAAATGGCGAACAATTCGGAAACNGGTTTGGGAAAGACTTACACGATACTGGATTTGTGCCAACCTCAAGTAGGTCTCAACCTTAAATGAAAATGGCGAACAATTCGGAAACGTCTTTCCCTGCACATAGCCGTGCAAGATAACCTGGTCCTTAGGTGATCGTTTCCATTTTTTGCTATTAATGCAGCAAATACATGACATATAATTTTAAAACAACAATTATCAGGCTTGTTTTGGTTAAGTCTTGTTAAATACAATGCACTGTATAGTGTTCACTTACAGCCTGTTCTTTCGACGTTCTTCCGAAATAAAGTCATATAGCGCGTAAAATAAAATCGGAATTGTGAACAAAATTAAACCGCAGAAATAAATACACGCCATTACTGTGTTCACGTTTTTTTTTCTCTTTCTAACAATGAAACACATACAACAACGGACCAACAAGATAAATGACAACTGACAACAGACACGGACTGCGAACTAAATGCATTATGTCATTGTGTAAATTCGCGGAAGTAATATCTGGATACACAATCACTTTTATTCACACTAGGCGTATTCAGTCACAGTTTACACGTAAAATGTGAAGTAGAAGTCAAATAGGGTTTAAGACAGGTGGTAATTAGTAAAGCGCTCATAAGCGTCCAGGCAAAGAAAATGTGCCGCAAGATTCATGGCTAGACGAAATGCTTAGGAAAATATGTAGGTATTTATGATTTCTATCACGTTCCATTTCAGTCTGTTCCATCACGTTAATGCTTTGATTTTTTTAAATTGCAGCAATGTAAAGAGCAACGACTAACGACATGGTGAACAGAGATGCGTAATGTAATCCGTATAAGCAGCTTTCAAGGAAAATGAGAAGGTGTTTTCATCCTAGGTAAAACTACAAGTAATGAGAAATAACGAACATTTAGAACGCAAAAATCATTGAAAAAGTTTTTAAAGATGAAAACTTTCACAAATTCCACTATCAATTTTTTATTGAATAAATAAAATATCTAATCTAGGTACGTACTTACTTTTTATCAATACTTGCGAGTTAAAATTATAGCATAAACGAAGTGTTAAAAACCAATGAATAGTAGATATAATTAAAATATAATGTATTTTCGTTTAAGAACCAGAATCACATCACAATTAGGCCACTCAATAAGACTTGAGTTGTTTAAAACTTTGGATTTACTTTGCGAGACAATGGTTCCAATCTGCCCACAGCTTTTCTTTAATTCGAAGACAATATTCTTTCAAATTCGAGCATTCACCTAAAACAATAAAATGTAGATAATAATGAATACTCAAACAACACATGCGCATGGTTAAGTAATAGGAAAGTCAGGTATATTTTCTAAATATACCTTCCATGAGTTTTTCATAAGGTGAACCAGGAAGACCCCATGAACACTGCGCTAAAACGGCGAAAATTCCACAATCGTCTTCACAAATCGTGTCCCCTCCAAAAAACGGTTTTCCACCAAGTAAAGCTGAAACTGCTTTTAAATTTTTTGTCATAATCTCTGTGACTTCCTCTCGAGAATGGCGAGCAATTCCTTGCTCCCAAAATCTATTCTTGAGCACGTATCGGAGATAGTGGAAAAATAAAAATGGCATGTCTGCGATTTTTTTAAAGCTTTCCATGTTTCCATAAATCATTCTTTCCATGCCTATGACACTGCAAAGTTAATATTTTTATAATCAAAACTTTAGCATGATATACATTAGTAAAAATATTATAGGCTGCTTACCAAGTGAAGTATTCCTCTAGCATTGTGCGAACAACGCGAGCAAGCGCAAGCTGTTCTTCAGAAACTTTTGATGAAAAATCCTTTTCAAATTTTCTGAAGAAGAGATAAAAATAAAACAACCCACAAAGTTAGAAGAACTTTTAAAGTTTGATTATTTAATCCGTTATATCTTCAGAAACTTTTGATGAAAAATCCTTTTCGAATTTTCTGAAGAAGATATTAAAAATAAAACGGCCCACAAAGTTAGAAGAACTTTTAAAGTTTGATTATTTAATTCGTTATATACTAACTTTCCTAAATGTTGGATTATGAAATCTGAATCTGCAACATGTTGACCGTTTAGTGTTATCCAAGGCGACTTTCCCTTCGGCCCAAAAAAGTCTCTCCTGTCCCACTGTCAATAACACATTTGATCAGCATTATGAAATTACGTTTAGATTTACAATATTTTTTGAGATTTCCATACAATATAATGAATATTTGCAAGCCGTAGATATGTTTCCACTTTTAGCACATATGGAGACAGGTTCGGGAGTGTTTTAGCGGGAGGGAAACCATGTAATACGACTACATCTTTAGGCGTCTTCTTCCACCGATTTCTTAAGACATAACATTTCATTTCACATTTATTACTGTTCAAATTAATTTAAGCGAGGTAAATTATTTTGAACTTACAGTTTTCTTTTCAGCATTAGTTTCTGGATCTGAGGCCAAAATAAATACACAGCAATTAAAAGGCATCCCACTGTTTTAATTGAAGGATTTAATGAAGCACCCGCTTCGCAAATACCCATGTTGTTAATTCTTGCTTAAAAAGTATGATTTCTTTTTATTTCTGGAACGTCAGTTTTACTCTTAGCAATCTTAAATTTTACCAAAATCTGCAAGGCGTTCAATGAAACAACACAAAAATGCCACTTTGATGCAGCCACAGCCGAATATTGTGGTTTGGTTAAAGTGTTATATCGGCGAATGGAATAAATCTGTTTGCTTTTGCTACTCTTTCTGGTCATTCAAATACTTAGT
>JAHZMX010005308.1:0-11284 GCA_027743895.1 Seira musarum
CAATGTTGGAAAAAATTGCGGAAGAAACAGGACAAAATTGATCATATTGCTTTGGCTTTTTGCCACAATCGTGATCCGAAATTATTACGGATTTTCCATGTACTCAGATCTAACTGCCGGGGAGCCACCAACAAATTTACCGACTGCAAAAAATGACCTTTTGGAGGCTACCCTTTCGAGACGATCCACAATTTTCGGTCAAGGGAGGGACCTATATCGAATCAAACAAATTAGTAGATCGGTGGATGGTACTACAGAGCCCCTTCAACTAGCCCTAACAGATGTTGCGATGGAGATACCTTCATACACATTGATATCGATCAATCATACTGAGTTATTTGAAAATATTTCCGGATACAGGCCAATTTTATGTAGACGAGGTAAGGAAGACAATCCTGAGGGACCAATTAACTCAAATTGGTACGCGCAGTTATGTCAGACCTCTAGGAGGTTTATTTACATTTCAGCAAAAAATGAACGTCCAAACTTAAGAATGTTGTTAACTTTGTTTGGCAAACGGTCCATATATGTTCCCTTGAATGAAGCAGAAATTTTTCCAAACTTACAAATCTGGTATCAGGAAGGAAAAATGTTTTACTCTGAAGAGTTTTTTGCTAGAATTAAGAACTTGGTAGAATCCGGGATATTTAACTATCTCGAAAAGTTGCAAGAAATAATTAATTATCTTGACCAAATCTACTTATTCAATGTAGAAAAGTTCTACGATCAAAATACTAATGAGTCGAGTCTAATAATGCAGGAAGAAGAATATTTCCGAAAATGTGATGAAGAACAAAACACTCTTGCGGCTGTTCTCCAATACAAGGATAGACTTTCTAAAACGAAAATGTTGGAAGGCCAAATTGATTCTTTTGATAATTTTGATGTTTGTGCTAAACTCGAGGAGCTTCAACTAATTTTTGTAACACACCTTGGTTTGTCATTGTTTTGTGCTCTAGTGTTTTGTAGCGAAATAAGTATTGAATGGGAAGATGTTGTAGGGTTTGTAAAGCAAGTATGGAGTTGGACAGTAAAATGTAATACAGGACTATATTCCCGTTTCCGTTCTTGTCGTTGTCCACAAGGAACAATTTTGCCCACAGGAAACCATGCCCGCAATACATAATGACAATATTTTTGGTGATCGGAGAAGTAAATAGTAAAATAGGTTTACTTATACAGACTGCAACTTGCCATCAAGGTATCGCACATGGTACACCGTTTTTGTCANCTCTAGTGTTTTGTAGCGAAATAAGTATTGAATGGGAAGATGTTGTAGGGTTTGTAAAGCAAGTATGGAGTTGGACAGTAAAATGTAATACAGGACTATATTCCCGTTTCCGTTCTTGTCGTTGTCCACAAGGAACAATTTTGCCCACAGGAAACCATGCCCGCAATACATAATGACAATATTTTTGGTGATCGGAGAAGTAAATAGTAAAATAGGTTTACTTATACAGACTGCAACTTGCCATCAAGGTATCGCACATGGTACACCGTTTTTGTCAAAACAAACGCATGGTGCCCATCGAGATGGAATTATAAGAATATTGGATCATATCATTACCCCTACATTTTTTATTTACTCCGGCAACGGTCAACGTCAACGGTTAGCCCGCAGTTACTCTGAGTCACTTAAAAAAACCATACTTAACGCCGCTATTCGACTCAAAAAAATGGATTTGAACATCTTTTACCCTTATTATTTTTGTCTCAAACTGTACCAATTATGAACAATCGGGGGTCTCAAACTCATTCCGTTTGTGAAGATATGGTAAACTGACATGACAACCCTAGGAAATTCGAGAAATTCAAAACCTTGATGGGTCATAATTGGGACACTTTGGAACAAAATTGGTTGGGGTAAAAGATGTTTAAAATTTTAGTTTGAATATGGCAGTTATAAGGTGACTTAATGAAGTAACTGTCGACTAACCATTTTCCGTAACTCAGGTAAACCAGAAATTTTTGGGGGGTAATGATATGATCCATGATGACATTTTTATACATAATTTCATTTCGAAGGGCACAATGCTTTTTTTTGTCAAAAACGGTGTACCACGTGTAAGTAATATCTTGATTGTAAGTGACCCACATGAATGATTGCATCAAATGCATGAATAATTTTTGTTATTCGAGCTCAGGAACATCAGTTACCTTTGCATAAAACCGGCTAGACCATAAAAATGATTTTATTTTATTTATTTATTTTTAAGTGAATTCATTAAAGCTATTGATGCTTAAAAGTGTATTGCAATGGTGGCAAAGAACCGCAGTAACCAGATACATATATTATGATACATATATTATTGAAAAACCACCTATCATAGTCTTGGACACTTAAAAACGTACTCAGTTTCTGGTAATAAGTGATTAAGTATTTATTTAACGTTAATATTAGCCTAGCATAAGCAATTAATTGATTAATTTGATTAATGTATTAATTGAAATAAAATTTTTATGTCCGTCGTTATTTCTAAATAAACTAATATAGAACGAAAATGAGAGCAAAGAAGAAATGCGAATTGTGCCTAAGTGCCTAACTGAGTTAAGTAGTATCCCATATTTGTATTGTGTAAAAAGTCACGGAGGAAACCATCCAAAGGATTTGGTGTGCTTCGCTTGGCGAAATTGATTTGCAAAATTATCTATCTAATCTATTTGGGAACAGTTAAAAGGATGCCGTTGGATCTTCATAAATTTTTGTCGACTACTTCAAAGAACGGTACGGGTGTTGCTTAAAGAGTAAAACTTTTTAGATTTTAAAAATCAATTTAAATAAATAAATTTCTTCAGATTCTAAACATATTTTAATTTTTTCTTAAGTGGTTACTAGGTTTGCAGATAAAATCTGTGTAACTGATTAAAGCTTTCATCTGAATACTGTAAAAGTAAACCGGTTAGCTTGATTTAATACGTTCACCAATTAACTATTTGAGCTATTTGAGTTGAGATGTTGAAGGATTGCTTGCTCAAATACTAATATCTTCAGGAGATTTATTTATAATCTTCGGCCTGTACATAAAATTCTACTAAATAAAAAGATTTTTACTCTGCTAATTACGCTTACTAAAGAATACGTTAGTTTTGCTCTAGTCGTAACATCCAAATATGTTTCCGCTACGAATAGTAAAACACACGGGACAACAACCAACCCCAAAATGGTCAACACTCCAGCAATTCTTTCGTCAATTTTTAAAGGCTGAATTCCTCTTTCTTGATAAAACTTTAAGTCATCTCCTACCTTCATTTCCTTTAACTCGTCGCGGTATGTCTCTAAAAAGTGCTTTCGATCATAAAGATTTTTTAAAAGCCAGTTCCGAAAACCTTTGATACCACTTTCGTACAACAGTATCCCAAGCACGCGATTTACACTTTTCTGAACAAGTCCACTCGTCCATATGTAGTCAATATTGTTCCCATACTTTTTCGGAACGTAATAGCATGCGTGTTCACTACTTCTACCGTCCCTTCTTTTGTCCTGAATTTTTTTGGCTTGTTTTCTCGCCCTCTCCATTATGTTATAAGCGACTGCATTGACAGTAAAAATTCGTTTAACCGCAATATTTAAGATTCCATCGTCGTCGCTTTCATCTTCTATTTGTTCAACAGCGGAACGATATCTTTCCTTCTGATTAAAATTCCAGAATTGAGAATCATAGAAGCTAAAATTTTTCTTTTCGGTGCGCAAATCGAACTCAAAGTATAAGCCAATATTCCTTTGGTACGACGTTGGGCACGACGGGTTTGATAAATTTTGATTAGAGACATCTCTGTGCCAAAATTTGTATCCTTTTTCCAATAACTCCATCAAGGATTTAGCGACAAATGGCGCTTTTGGTGCCGTCATGCTTACCGTTACCACTGAGATGTATGCAAAACTTAACACGAATGAAAAATAAATAAGAAAATATCGAAAAGAGGATCGAAAGATAGAACCCTGCTGCAGTATAATCCTTATTAGGTCAAACATTTGTGATAAAATAACGCTGAAGACGTTTTGTGATGACTTGTTAAATATATCCTCGACAATGAAATACAGAAGAGCGAAACAACTTAAAATAAAAATGGCAGACCAAGACAGGAAATCAAATGGTACTGCAAGAATAGCAATTATGAGAATATATCCTCGACAATGAAATACAGAAGAGCGAAACAACTTAAAATAAAAATGGCAGACCAAGACAGGAAATCAAATGGTACTGCAAGAATAGCAATTATGTTGAATGACTTTAGTCGCGTTTTCAGCTCACAATACACTGGAACAGAGTGTCGATAATCGACGACCAAAAACCATCCCGTCTCCATTGGTATCTTATCTAGTATCGATGGATCAAATGTATCTAATGCCAAAATGGCTTTAAAATATTTACTTTCCCATGCGTCGTCAATTTTGGATCCGAAAATTACACTGTAGTTGAGGTATTCCCCTATCAAGCCAAAAATATAACCCTTAGTACGGCGACAGGTGTTAGTTTTCTTCTCCGCGCTCAAGCGAAAGTAAGCATTCGGATCTGGGGTGCAGTACAATCTACTTTTATCGTATGATGCAATACCATCGTAAATTATGTTGATCAAAGGTCGTTCAAGAAGATTTGTGTTGGTTCCTGCTGCCAGTAGTGGTTGATGTAGTGGGAGAAAATCGGGTAAGTTGCTGACCCTCTTGTTGAATTTATCAATGAATGGTGAAATCTTCAGGAAAATTTCCACATTTATTTCGCATTTGTGATTGCACGGCCATTTGACATCAATGACGTCGAAATCGATAACTCTTCTGTCTCAATTGGTTTTAATTTGTTTGATGATCAATATGAGCATAGGAAATGGGGACGTCATTAAAGTGCTGTGTTTGTCTCCGTCCTGCGGTACTTTCCAATGCTTGTCAGTTGTCAGTGACAAAACTGTCGTTTTCTCGGAGAAAACGAATGGCAGGGGTTTTGCATTGATACCAAAAGCATGAATGCTCCAAAGTCGCCAAATCGCCATAAAGTGCAGCTCTGTTTGTTTTTTGTAGATCCTCTCTATTGCAACTCTCTTACGTCGTATAAGAACAATGGCGCAAAACGCATTTGAATTTCTGGACTTGAATGCAATTAATTTTCTTTCAATGCCGGCGGTTTTCATCTGATCTATCTTTTTATAGCGCATGTATTTCCCGAAATCCTTGAAATTAAGGTCGTTATCAATAATGACCCATGATATGTTTTCCTTAAAGAATGCTTAGACGCTGAAGCACCGCGAAACGCTCCGAAAACGCAGTGAGTGTAGTGCGTAAAATTTAACTGTAAATTGTAAATCTTTAATTGTGCTGATATGGGGAATGCTAATGCCAAAATTGCAAAAATGTACCACAGATATTTCGGCATTATTTTTTAAATAATTACTGAAGTTTGGGCATTCGAAAGATGTTTAAAATTCTTGAATCGGAAAGAAATGCTGTCCACTGTTTGGTAAAAAGCAATTGTTAACTTTGTCTACTTATGTCCAACTTATGTCTTTATAATTGGTAAAGGATCTGAACAGGATATTAGAAATCTTTAATGTCGAATTTAAGTTAGGTAATGAATTTACGTCCAGCCAAATCACAAATAATTAAGAGTACGTAGCAGAATGTTTTACGAAGTAAAATAGGATTTCATATAATGTTGCCTCTATTTGCAAGTCCTAAGTGTTCAACTTTTTGTTTGATTTTAAACAAATGTTTGACGTTTTTTTCAAAATTAGTTTTGTATTTAAATACTGGGAAAACTAGTGAAATCTTTCCAACTTAATTTGAACAACATTTTAAAATATTATTAAGTTCTGTAACTGTGACGCAACTTAGTTTGTGTAGAAACTTGGACGGACATATAAAATCATTAGCTCAGGTTCCTCCAATTTTCCTTAGCTTAATTGTCAATTGGTCTTGGTAGCTAGATCATAACAGGAAGCTAATTCAATTTACGCGTGGCGCCATGATTGTTCAACATTTTTTTTGCTTTTCAATTAGCAAGAGAGAGACTATTACATTACTTCAATATTGGTATTTAGCATACATGAATAAATAAGAGTGTAAAATTTTTTGACGCAAGTTGCTTACCTCAACTGTAGTTGAAATATTCTCGTGGTTGCCTATTATCTTTGGTTAGGCAATAATGGTTCTTTTGTCGATTGTTTATAAGAAAAGAGCAAACTCTTTCTTCGCTGATAAGAATAAAGGGAAGCCATTACAAAACCAGACAATTAATACCACAATCTATCCTTAAACGACTCCTACCTCCAATATCGTTTCTACAGCTATCTCATCTCGGTTGTGGGTAATACATTCAATTAGGTATCACAGAAAACAAAAAAGTACCATCCACGCATAACCAAGAATCGATAATGACAAAATGAATGGTGGGATTAAGGGTAAGTAGAAAGTAAGTATTCCTGCCTTTTCCAACCAATTAAGGGGGTGGTTAAATTGAAACTCGTCAAAACTATGTTAACAATCATCTAATACGTCAACGAAATGTATAGGATCCCATTTCTGAAGACCATTTTTGACTTTTTCTTTCCGCCTCTTCTGGGCCTGTATCTCAACAAGTGAGAACACTTTAATTTGATCATAAAATACTGCAACACGCTGAGATCTGAGATGGTTCCAATATCGATTCCTTTGCTCTTCTAGTCGGAGGAAATTGCGGTGAACTTTCCCGAGAAAAACAGAATTCCACAAAGTTTTTAAATGGCATCACTTTCATTGGTGGTACACAGGACGTGGTGAGAAACATTGATGAAAAAAAGCAATTCCAAACCCGCATCGTTTCCAATGCCGCTAATAGTTCGTTACATTGTTTCTGGTTTTTATTTCCGCGCTTTACTTTTATTTAAATACACTTCTTATTTCCGGCGGATGCACTCCTTACGTTCAGCTGTTAGATGTGTACTTTAATCAAGAGTTAAAATATTTAGCAAAAAATTTTATGAAAGGGCAAATTTCAACGATTTCAATATCAGTAATCCCATAATTTTGAAGCTACAGTCAATTTTACATTTTTTTTGTTATCTGCTCCAGGGTTTAAACCTACGATTCAGTACTCATTTTTTAAAATCTGGGCTCAATATGAACAAACCGTCTTTTGTTAACGTACGGGATACTTGCTTTAGTTTTAATGAAAAAGATATCTCTTGCATAGAATTACCTTTAATAAAATGTTCTTGGTGTTTCAAGATCTTAGGTTTAACTCATGTATTTGAAGATTTTGACGCATTTTCATGAGAGTCAGGACCACACCTAAAGTAATGCAGTTGAATAATATACAATGATTTTTTTTGCAGATTGTAACGTAAATTTTGTGAAATTGAAAATAAAGGTTTGGGGGGAAAAGCATTTGCTAAGTAATATTGCGTTCTCTTGCGTGTTACACTTTGTTGGCTTTATAAAATGAAATAAATGTATACATATCCAAATATGTGGAGCAAACTCAGAATATCTAACGGACTTTTAACGGCATTGGAAACGATGTGGATTTGGAATTGCAAATTTTTACTAGACATTTTGACACGCTGAATCGTATGGTAGAAAACATTCGGTCTAAAATTTCATATTTCGAACCTGTATAGCGTGTAGTTCCAATAAAGTGTTTCCCAATACAAATCCGATTCCGACGTTTCCAACCCATTTCAGTTTCAAATCCAATGTCACAATTGCAACCTAACATCAAGCATTTCTAAAAAAATTTTCGGTTAAACTATGGCTGTTCATTAAATAATGCATTTATTATGCTTCCTTTTGTTAATAACAAATTTCACACAAAGTTGTAAGCGGTAATAAAGTTGATAGAATGTTAATGGCATCTCAAATGCGAAGAAGCAAATCACGTGCGAAAAACATTTTTAACGACATTGTATTGAAATAATAATCAGTTCACTACATCCTGTTTACTACTGTTTGTAACATGTTGTTATGCACGTCACAAAGTTCTCCCGTCCGTATGATGTAAACGGAAGAAACAAATATTTCCTTATGAATGTTATTTTTCGCAATAACAACATTCTCGTCAACAAAAGATAGAAAAAAGCAGCGGCTCGATTGTTGATGGCGGGTATAAATTGATCACCAATTTTTTGTCTAACATCATACCAGTTTTCTACTTTGAGTAAGGAAAAAGGAACAAAAAACTCGCAACGACTCTGAAATACATTTGTGAAGATGAAGACCACCATTGTTTTCTTCATTGGAATCCTCGTCATCGGAATGATGATGAACACAAGCCAAGCTGAGGAGTGCAGCGAACATCGTACAGTGTGCGGAGAAAATGAGAATGGCAAGCAACGACTGTACCGGAACAAGTGTCGTGCGGAACAACAAGGTGAGTGAAAATAAAACTATATCGTATTTTTCTGCGAAAATAAAGATCTAAAATTGCTTTTTGAATTATCAGGGTACAAGGTGGTCGAAAATGGTTGCAACGGACCGGAATACGATGTGATACATTAATATATCTGATCCTCGGGACTGGCTTGGGATAAACGAGACAATAACAAATATATGTAAGCATAAAAAAAATTCTGTCGAATTCATTTCGTATTTTCTGAATTACATGTGGAATTCTGTAGCTTGAATAAAATGCAATTACTATTAGTAAATGAACTTGTGAAATTTGTTACTTTATAAATCATTTCGTCATAAATCACATCATTAATATTTATTGCAAATGACTTTGAACTTTCATTGGCAAATCAAGCTTTGGTGACCCAGAAGTGCCAGGTTCTCCCCGTCGAGTTTCAATTTATTGGTCTCCTCCATTGAAGATATTTTCAATCTACATAATGCGAATGTTATTATGTACACCTACTTGGAACAAACTCGAGTTTATCATGGGCCTTTAAATGGGTTTACATATAAGCCATTAGTCCCATTTGAAAAAAAAATCAACCGTTGACCCTGTCGTTAATGATTGACCAAAATTACTTATTTGAAATAAGTGTCTTCCTGCAGGCAAAGAATTGGAGGATCAATCTCATTCGAGAGTTATTGGTCGTCAGTATTGACTTGTCATGACACCAGAAAAAAATACAAAAATATAGACTTGCATATACACAAGAGCGTACATTTTTGAGAAACAGGTGAAGATCTTATAACAAATGCTCAAGCACAATATTTAATTTACCCGTTTTAAAAACTGCCCTTGCGGATCCATAGCGTGTTGCCAATGCTAAAGAATATTTTATTATGCCGATAGTGGACCATTTGGATATAATGGTATCAGGGTGCCTGTTGGCGTCAATATGCACTTACAGTAATTGCAAATTCTCTTTTCCTCGTTCTATGTTATATTCTTACATGTTGTGTTCGCCCATTTTTCTTGGAATCTTTAAATTTTTAAATAGGCTCTTTAATTTAGGCAATCAAAGACATTTTTACAGTATATTACTGCTTGCCAGCCCACGCGAAGAAATTCGGTGTGGGGGATACGGTTTTTTTATGGCATACCATTTTTTGGCGGTCACTTTTACGCACTTTTTCTTTTTGCATGTGCAATTTTTTGCCTGACAAAAAGCTCGCATGTTTTAAATTTTGCACGTAAAAAAGTCGGAAACGGAAATAAATACGCAGAACTTTTTTTCGCAAAGGACATAATATCGCACGAACTTTTTTTTTGGGAAATATAAAAAACTCCAGACCTTTTCAAAAATTACAGAAGACTTAAATGTGTTCTTTTCATATAATTTTCGTACGTTCATATACGTTTCATATAATTTTCATATACGTACGTTGGTACTACAAATGCGATTAGGAGATAGTCAGAAGGTTTCCTTGTCAATATGCTTAAAAAGCACACAGAACTTTTACTTACAATTAGGCGTTTACGGTCGATGAGGTAAAACAGAATTGCCTCTTTTGAAAGTGACGTAAGACACATACATGAAGCATCCCCATGGTTAGCAAATAATTTGAAAATAGAAAAATATCAAGCTGCGTTTCGGGTTGCTGCGGACACAACACAATATTAATATCTCTTTCTGGGTTGATTTCAATACACTCCAAGGAAACCATAATATTCCATTTAGAAAAATAACCGTACGATATTTTGTTCGCTGCGAAAAAATATTCTGCGAAATTATATCCATTGCGAAGTTTTTTACGTACGAAATTTTAAACATTCGAACTTTTTTTCATGCCAACAATTGCACATGCGAAAAGAAAACGTGCGTAAAAATAACCGCCAAAAAATGGTATGCCATAAAAAAACCTAGACCCTCGGTGTGGTGTTTTGGAAATTCTTATCTGTGAATAATGTACGAAAATGCTGTACTTAAATTTTCGTTTCGTGGTTTAAGCCAATTCATTATTGCGAAATATACTTAAAACATTCTCCAGAAATACGGTCCTAACAAACAGGGTATCTGGAAATTCTGCTATTATGAGTCATGCTTCGCCACTTTATACGGTAGTTCTAGTGGAACTTGTAATGTAGAAGTGAAAATGTTGAATAAAATGCACACTTGACGCTCACTCGTACACCAGTCTCGTAAGAAAACGTGCGTAAAAATAACCGCCAAAAAATGGTATGCCATAAAAAAACCTAGACCCCTTTGTTAATTTAGTGAATCTTGCAGGTAAGATTTTTATTTTTAATTAATTGGGAATGTCAAAATGTAAAATATGTTTACTAATGTATTGTGTAAAATAATAAAATTAAGCGTCGCTGTCAATCGTCACTGGTTAAATTTGTGTCATTCTCAGGCTTATAGTTCAATCATGGTCCGTACTCGAAGTGGGAGAGTTTATGGATGAGATGAGGGTCAACGGCAAACCAGATCTCTCGGACGTAGCTCAGAACCGGAACAAGGACCCTCCCAAGGAGAAGCCAACCGAAGCGGGTCCTCCAAAGTAAAGGAGAAGAGATATGCAAATACAATGCTTTCTTGTTTATAATAATAAATTCAAAAATCCGTTAGGTCATACGTAAGTTTTCATTATTCTAGAACAAACCTGGAGTACTCCAACAAATCTTGGAGGAACGAAAGGCCGTGTCAAAATGCCAGGCTGAGAAAAGACGTCAGGAGGGATTGAAAAAGATTCAAGAAAGGAATTCCAAAACTGGCGTGGATCCTTTGAGCCTATTTCCAAAAGAGGTATGAAAGCAAATTGTTTTTCCAATAAAGAATCCCATCCGATGAAGCTACTTATTTGTTTTTCAGATTTGGCTCGAAATTGTGAATCAACTGACCCCAGCGGATAAGGCAAGCTTGTGGGAGGTCCATCCCTTATATCGTGGTCTAATGGAAGGGGATCGAATTGGAGAAATACTGT
>JAHZMX010005310.1:0-12953 GCA_027743895.1 Seira musarum
GCATTTTATGCATTACTCATTCATTCTCTACTGACTCATGAGTACAGCTCTGACGCCAATCAGAGCATATCCAATGTTGTCATTCTAATCTGCTCTGCAACACGCGTAAGTGCTAATCAATACTAGATAAGAATATTTGGTTGGATTTGGGAATCAGGGGTTCGGTTGATGCCGAATTGAATTTCCAGGACGAAATATTTGTATAGATTTAACCATTAAGCAGGGGAAGTGCACTCTGAACAGTAAATTTGTGCTCGGTAACTGACGGCGTTCGAATAGAATGTGCCCACGCTGATACTTATAGTCGCCTTTTTTATTGTAATTTTCTTATTACTGAACCGATATGAAAATTTTTTTTACATCTTTTGCGCACGTTTAAATAGTTTTCCCAGAAAGATTAAAATTGTTCAATTTGTGTATTGATATTTAGTTTATTACGCAATTACTGGAGATATATAGACCCCGTATTTCAGAATCCTACCGCAGGCATTTTCAAAACGCAAATTTCGTCACCAACGAGGCTTCATTTCTGTATTTAAACCTTTCATAAGATAAGTTTTACCGGACACACTACCAGTTGCATGCCTGTACACAGATTGCTGTGAAAATCCAAAAACGAAATAAAACTAGTCTGTAAAAGATTGTTTGTTCTTACAAATATTCGATCGACAAACACATCTTATATTTGGTAAAAACTAATATCTTTACAGCAAGCCTTACGACTCAGAAGATAAATTTGATATTGCATTTTGTACGCAATCTCATTTACACGACGGGCTAAAATGCAAGGAGAGAAAGATAATTGTTTCGTCCATATTTTAGAACATGAAGAGAAAATTGATAAAATAAATGAAAACTTTGGAGAGAGAATTAAGAAATTGGAACACAAAGTTGTGGAGCTAAAACTAGAAAACGAAATGAACGTTTGAAAAATCTGTTTGAAAGGGTCAAAAAGTATTTCCAAATTTACGAAAACTCGGAAACTGTTCATCAATTCCAGGGCAATGGGTAGGACTCTCAGGTATGTAATACTAATTATAGTAAGGTTTGGATTCTAAGAGATACATCTGCTGATAGCATCGATGTTCATAAATTCCAAACAAGTTTGGAATTGTTGATTTTGTTAAAAATTTAAGGACTTAATTAAGAATTTTTTGGTCAAAAAATATTTTTTATGGTCTCAAAGGCAATGTCAGTCCTTTATAATTTGATTCCCATTTTCTTCTTCAGAGATCACCAAATGGACAAACTGAAACCAGGATCATAGCTACTCGCGCAAGAGCGAATACGAGCGAAAAATTTAGTCACACCCGTCCCGGTACGTCACGCCAGGTCCGAGAAGGAAACACACAAAACGGGTCCAACAAAACTGGTCCGCAAGCCTTTAACGCAAGCTCAAACAAAAGAAAACTTCATGGGAGAGTTCCCTCAAAGAAGCTGCAGTGTAAATGTGGAGAGAAATTTTCATGCCCATCCCATCTTACAAAACATTTGTCAACTAAATTTCGAGGCTACATCATTTGCGACATTGAAAACTGCAATAAGAAATTTGAATATCCGCATTTAGCCGAACAACACAGAAAGAAAGATCATCGAGGACATAAACCTTATGCTTGCTCGGGGTGCAAAATGTTTTATGATACAAAGGCAGCGAGACAGAACCACCAAGAAACTGAGTGAGTAAGCCAAATACTAAAGCACTTATGATATTGAAATGACTTACTGCAACAATATTTTGTTAAAAGCAAGTCTGGAAGTACAGCTTAACTTTTTTAATTTAATTCCCAGTAAGTGTAAAACCCAGGCTATCCGGAACCAAACTTTTGGATCAATTTGGGAGCCAGATCCACTACCGCCTGCCATCGTGTCGCAGGATTCAGACAGTTCGTGGGACTAGCTTTCAAAACATTCGGAATAACTTTTCTGCAAAAAGACGATTTATTGCTGGTTTGAAATTTTCGGATGATTTCTTGAATAATTCGTAGTTATACGTTTTCTATTTTTTTGTAGTTAGGTAAAAGCTATTTATTCTTTATAGGAAAAAGTATTTCATCTGCCGTTCATTTTTGGTCATTAATAAACTTTTAACAAGTACCAAGTATGACATGAATTCCAAAATATGAGAAAAGGACCTGAACTACCAAATTACAAGAAAATACTGAAAAACTAGGTGGTTGAGTAAATGGCGGATCGAGGGTTGGAGGAGTTATGGTCGGTAGATTTTCCTTTGGTTAAGGATTTTTATATTGGTGCAATCTTAAAGTCTTATGAACGTCTGTATGGACTCTTATTTGTGGATCGGTATGCCTTCTTGCTGGGTGGTAGGGAAACTTATCTTATTTGGTGGTGGTAGACTGGAAAGGATTTTTTATTCTTGGTACTATGTCGTGATGGTAACTTGGAGAGCTTCTTGGTAGGAAAAGAACTTTAGGTGCGTAACGGTAGATTACACAAGAACTTGGAGGTACGGTTTTAATATGGAATTAAGAACCCCTTTATTCCCTTAAATACTTAATTATATAAACAACTCCTTAGAATTCACTGAAATTACTTTCTTATTTTATAAATCCTTAACTTTAACAATTTGGTGCAACTCAAACACAGGAATGGTTTTTTGAGCCGGAGCTTTCACGTGCGGAGTAGCAAACATATACAAGTCTAATTGAATCAGAAACCTTGAATTGACATCTTAATTAAACTATATAAATTAATGATAATTGGTTACAACTAAAGCTATTACAATACATTGGCATATTTGGCGGACTTAATTCTTTATCCTAGTGCATTTGAAATATAAACTTGGTCTTAACTATAATTAACAATTAATAAAACCTCACTAAAAACATGGAAATTTTCCCTTGACAAGGAAAAGAGGCAGAAGACAAAACAATACTTGCGGTATAAAATGGGGGAAACTGCGAACAATCAAACACATACGATAATCAGCCTAAAGAACGATTAAGTTCTTAACAAATACCATATGATGATTCCATTGAATAGTCAAACAGATTTTGCTGGACTCTGGGGCTGCAGTCTGCAGTTAATTTATAATGCGACGACATGTATCAGAACAATTTTCATATCGTTATCTTTTTTTTGCGGTTTTTTTGTGCCACGAAAATATACTTTTAACTTTGCTTTCGTAATCGACTTTATGTAAATAAACTTTATCTTATTTGATGATGATAATTTAAAAATGTAAACGACACTTCACCGTAAGCAAACTGTTCGGGATGTCTTGTAAACCTATTGAAGAAAAAGTATGTTACAGCTTATAATTCATAACAATCGGCCCTTTTGAAGGAATTTATTTCTTAAAAATATTCAACCCACACACTGCCGAAATCATTCCATTTGTTTGCGGTTGCCCCTTGTCTGACAGAAACCCTTTTAATACTGTACCTAGATTATTTTTTGGATGGATCGGCAGTAAACGAAAAATAAGTTGTGAAGTGAAACCGAAGCTCTTCAACTTTTTTTGCCCAAACCACAAGCTAAAAATGAATTCATTGTTCGCATGATTATTGGGTTTTTGATACTGATAAGGTTCGGATAAACGATAACGCATTTAAAGCCAGATCAATTAACTGCATTACTAGTTGCTTTACAGTAGAATTGAATGAGTAGGCTCCATTTAATTGTAAGTGCATGCAAAGGAAAGATTACTGAATCATTAAGAAAAATTTAAGTCCTATCTGCCAGGTTTAGAGTATTAAATAAACAAATTTTAAACCTTCGTCAACCAAAGTACGAGGGTCCAGTGCAATCCAACTTGAAGAATATAATAGCTCCTAGAAGTAACCCAGGCATGTTTGGTTTTGTTTATTTCTTGAAATAAAAATAAATTCGGCAGGGAACCCATCACCCATTGCATATAATATTATTTACATGCTACCCCCCTAACTCATAAAGCTAACTTTGGAAAAAGGTCAAATTCTCCCAACAAGAAATGGATCTAAGTAAACCTGAACTGATTCATAGCTTGGTTCATGTATAAAAGATTACTTTTGAAGCTTTGTTATTTTTTGGAAGCATCATGCATGCGTTTAAAAGGATTTGCATTACAACACTTTCCTTCAAAGAGTCAGACGGATTCTATGAGAAAAATATAAGCTTAACCCATGGGGTGGACTTGATGACAATGGAGCATGCAGATTGTCTTGCATGCAATGCAATTCTACAGATTCACAAACGTACTATCCAAAAATGCCTGTGAGTCATAGTATCTAGACTAAAACCGGCAACAGTCACATTTGTCAACAGTATTTTAGACATTGTATTCAAGAAACTTATTTTTCAGAGTCCAACGCTGTAAACTGGTTTATTACTAAACCATAGTAATTCGAGAATTTTTTAATACTTCAACTATTCGCGGTTCAATCATTGGATTGATCGAAACGCGAACGGTTTGAGCGTTGAACACATTAGATAAGAGTTGAAAACATAAGAGGAATGCATTGTAATGCGAGCTGTTTTTCCACAAATTACTTTCAGTTTATGACTTTCGCTTCTGATTTCTCACGAATTTCATAATATCCCGTTAATGGGAAGAAATTGATTTGGATTACATGTCTCAGATTCCTTTTTTTAACTGCTAAAATCAATTAGGAACCTATTTGCCAGATATGGTAAATACAAAATTACTGATGCTCAGGTTTTAATAAATTGTAAAATGCAGTGGGTCAGTATGGACATACTTTTTTATATTAAACAAATTGAGGCTGAACTTACACTGCCTAAAACAAACCATTAATAAAAAAAGTCAATACCAAGACAGTTTTATTTATCTAGAAGTTTATGAGCATTGCTATAAAGAATAAACGAATAATTAACGTTGGCAAAACTAATAATAAGCAAAAATACAAGCCACCGCAACTATATTTATCTAAATAAAATATTGATTACTGCCTTCCGCAATTTATAACAAATTGAATCCTAGTTCTTGTGATAATTCGTAAATCGATACTAAAGTTAGTTAAAATAAAATGATGGTGGAATCAAAGTTAATTTACAAATTTTTATTTGTGTTTTTTGCCAGCAGCTTTGTATATCGTGCTTTCAGATAGATTATAATTAATAATTATTTCTGTACTTTACTAAATACTAATATTTTTTACATCGTTTCACATAACAGACTCTTCGCGTTTTTATACAATTGACATTTGATAATTTGAAAAAGTTGTATATTCGGTTAAATTCTGCTACCGTTTATAAATTATTGCCAGAAACACGAATGTTTTTCAAATCAGCTGCTGTGGTATGAATATTTTGCATATAATGCTTCAAATTAATTTATTGCAACTAACAAGTACATGAAAGATTCCATAAGTTTTTTTTTAAATGTAAATACTCTTATATCATAATTCGAAAAAATAGAACACGTTTTTAGAAAACAAGTTGCATTGATGCTTTATGCTACAAGTTTAAAAGAAGAAGAAGCCATGCACAATTAAAATTAAACATACGCTACTTTTGCATTGATATAGTCTGATCACTTCTGGTCTGAAATGGAACCACAAGTTCGTACCTATGATAAACGGCGTTTCAAAAAATAGATTTCCCAGTTTATATGAAATTAGTCCTCCGAACTGTCAGAATCCTCCAGGTTTAAGGAAAATGGTTCGGGGTCCGGCTCTCTGATGGACTCAAAACCCTGCTGGCTTCGAACATGCTTGGTATGGCATCCACTACAAATAATAGATCGGTAATTTTGACATTTAGAATAATTCGTCATTAATTGATATTAATAGCATGGTTCTTAATCTTTAAACTTAATAATGCATGTTCTTATTGTTTGTCTTACTAAATTTGTTGATGTTCCTGTTTTGCCTGCTTAGTATCAAAGAAACGCTTGCATGTACCACAAGCAAAAGGCTTATGTCCGCCGTGAACTTTCTTTTTGTGTCTCTCTGCTAAATGAGCTAATGCAAACTTCTCGTTGCAATCTTCAAAGTCGCAGCGTATGTAACCCCGAAATTTTGCTGATATATGTTGCGTGAGCTGATAGTGATTTCTAAATTCCTCTCCACATTTACACTTGCGTTTGTTGGAAGCAACCTTTCCGTGAAGGGGCTTTGTTGTCTCTTGGTTCGATTCATGTAATGGAACAGTGTCTAAACCATCACGTTCGTTCGCTTGAAGAGCTTCGGAGGACGTGCCAGGACGAGTGTCAGTAAGCGCATTTTTCTGNCTTTCCGTGAAGGGGCTTTGTTGTCTCTTGGTTCGATTCATGTAATGGAACAGTGTCTAAACCATCACGTTCGTTCGCTTGAAGAGCTTCGGAGGACGTGCCAGGACGAGTGTCAGTAAGCGCATTTTTCTGGCGGGATGCTCCACGTGTAATAACTGTTGGGGTTCCCGTCCGAAGCGCCGGAGCGGAGGCTCTACTAGAATCAGTCTAAAATACAAGGAGAGTTGTGAGAAATTGCACAAAAAGAATAAAGCTGTTAAACTGCGATAACGACGTAGCTGAAAACGGCTAACAGGGTTAGCCGGAAAGCTGGAAAGGGTTAACAACGAAAGAGTTGTCCCCAGAATACTGATTTAATGTCTGTGAAGTTCCATAGGCTGCCAAAGAAAGCAGCTCCTTGCACGTAAACCGACGAATTCTGCGCATGAAAAGGGTTCGAAGGAACCTTTCGAATGAGATGTCACACGCCATGTTCCATAAAAAATGATTTAACTGCCCGTGGCAGTTGACGGTTAACGAATTTAAAAGAAAATGAAATACCAGTTATACTCAGCATCTCAAGGGCTTTCGAAAGAGCTATCACAAGGTTTATCGCAAGGCTATCACAAGCATAGCAAGCGGAGCATTCAAGCAGTGATTTCAATAATTTTTGCATAAATGGCGGCAAAACTAGGCCAACAGTTCAAAAATCGAAATAAAAATGGCAAAATTATGATTAAAATTATCAATTTTATATGTGTACCAGACACCAACTGAATTAGTTAACCAAATCCATTACTGAAAATGTGGGTTTTCTTTTATGTTAGTTTGAAAAAAAGAATTAAGTTTGCTCGGCTTTTTAATGCGGTTTGTTCTTGTTCGATCCGAGCGCTCGGTAAATTCAAGTGCTCGTCCCATCTCTAATATCAGACATACTGTCTTAATCAGCATTTTTTTATGCTTATGATGAATCCGCTTTTAGTTTACTGCGAAAATGTCAGGGTGATTTGTGATAACCAACATCCTCAATCCATTTTTACATTCTCTTGCACTATTCAAAGCTAACAGAGAGAGACAGGGAAGGACATTTGTAATCGCTTTCCGAAATTCATTCCGCGGTGGATTTTGCAAGTTGGTGCGAACATTGATTGGGAGTTGCGATACCAATGCATTAAGAATACAAAGTGGTATAGAAAAATTAAAATTATAAATCATCCTGACATTGTCACAGTAAACTAAGAACGGATTCGTAAGCAGGAGAAAATGCTGATTGAGACAGTATGTCAGGTATATGCCATTAGGGGGGCACATGGGCCCTTCCCTTGTTAGAATATTATTTTTAGGTCTCTCAAGTTACATAAACCCGTTACACAACAGATCCTTCCCGTTGAACCCACGGATTCTTCATAATATATGAAAGTATGACAACATGCATGCATGAAGCGAGGAAGAATAGAAGACCTTTCGAATGATGTATCACAAGTGCGTTCATTACTGAAAAAAGGTTTAACCGCCATCTGTAGCTGACCGTCAAAAATTTTTGAAATTCTAAACATGCCGTTTTACTCAATTTTTTATGCCCTTTCGAATGAGATATCACAAGCAATATGTTGCAATTTGAAAAAATTCAACCATTGACCCTGCCGTTGATACTTGACTTAAAATTCGGATAAGTAATAGGTGTCGTCCTCAGTACACAAGGAACCTTTGTTCCAAATTTGAGATCAATCGGTGACCTCTTTCGAGAGTTATCGTGTACACGGACAGAAGAACAGACGGACAGACAGTCACATCATTCTCTATACTATATTTGCAAGCACAGCTACGTAATTAACCAAGGATTGAGATGCCAAGCATTTATAATATACTAACTAACATGAGAACCGCCCGAGATGAAATTTGTGGTACCGTACCAAATATTTCATTCGACACTAAATTCCCATTTCTGATGAAAAGGAAGCGTGAGTTGGGTTCAAAGAATGATATATTTCTTCCACCTCTGCAATCAAATCCAAGTGGGATGAATGACATCTTCTAGAGGAGAACTTGCTCTACAAGGCCCTGGTAGTTTCATTTGGATTTGATTGCAGATATGCATTTTAGAAGAAAGTTTCAAAAAAATTGATGGATTTTGGCAGTTTTTTAGCAATATTTTGGTCATTAAGTCGTCAAATTGTGCTGGATTGCCCCAAAACTTTACACAATGATGCTCCAACCACACCTTAATGCATTGCCACAAAAACATGGGTGTTTACAAGACTGAAAATTTTATGCCCGCCATCATTTTGCCGAGCTAAATTGCATAAAAAACCATTGTAAATTGGAATTCTGCATGTAGGATTAATATACATTCGGTAGTGTATACTTGAATGTATTGGTAGTATACTCTTTTGCATTTGAAAATTAAAATTAGCCCCGATATTTCTACAGAGAAAACAAAGCAGATTCGTAACCAGCAAAAAAGCTAATCTAGATGGTATGAATGGCATATGCAATTGAGGTGGGGCACCTCGGGCGGTTCCCTTGTAAAGTTTCAAGTAAAATTGTCAACTTGCCTGATTTTGAGAGGATTCTCCTCCAGTTCCCCGGAATTGAAGAACAAATTCTCGATCTTTGTTAAGATGCTGATACCTTCGCAGTTGCTTTGTCAAACGTTCATTTCTGTCGGTTAGTTTTTCATTATCCAACTTCAGTTCTAGCTTTTCATGTTCCAACTTTTTTATTCTTTCCCTGAATTTTTCACTAATGCTTTCGATTTCCCGTTCATGTTCGGAAATATCGTTCAACGAATTCTGTTCCCTGTTTTGCATTTTAACTGTCACTTCTTTCCACGTACAGTACAACTGATGAAACTTGAAAATTAAATTTTATTAAAATTTTTGCACGATATTAGCCAATTAGAGTTCAACAAACGTAATTTGATTTATGAAAGTAAAAAAATTGAATTCACTTGATTGAAGTATTTTTTTTAACTATGTAGCTTATTCAAATGTTGGTTAGTTCTCTCCTACTGATCTGATACTGACTAAAAAATGAATGAATTCAGAACAATTTATGTGTCGAAGAATTCTCTGAAACTGTATGTACCTATTACGTTGGTTTGGTAATATACCAGTTTTTAGCTTTTGGCTTTGAAACATGAATTCCTTTAGGACGATGCGTACAATACTGCTGGTAATTGCTGTTGGGTGCCTGGATATTATGACTCATATTATTTTCAAGCATACGGGATACCCAACAATGAGTGTTTCTTATCACGACTCACTCTGACTCTTTCAAGGAAAGTATTATAATGTCAATTTATGTATGTACATGTATGCTGCTCTAAAAAACTGGTATGTTTGAACGACATAAAAAACGAACCATGGATTAGTAGTTTTGGGATTACTAAACTTTCCTTGAGTTTATTTGGCAGGATCGCTTGTAAGGGTAAAGGAACAATAAACTGCATGAAAGGGAAACGATTACGATAACACCAAGGCACATTTTCTGATTAACCCTTGCATAATTTTGCGCGTGTAATGGTTAAGCTCTTCGTCCGACTCGGTAATCCAAAGTATTTCTGCTTTCAAATATTAGCATTAGGTCTAGTTAGACAATAATGATATTTGTAGGCAAATGGTTTAGAGAACCCTCAAAAATTCATTTTTTATCTCAAAATCAGAACTAAAATTAACATGACTAGTGACTAGCTAGTCATAATATTTCTTTTACCTTTGCTCATTTATATTAGCAGTCCAGTTCAGCCTTGTTATATTTTGTTTTAGTTCGACAACATTGGACTTTCGTACTTTGGATGACCAATGCTCAAAGCTCATTTAACAATAACCTAAATCTGGTAGCCAAGAATCGTATTTTCCACGATAATTAAGTAACCTTTCCTCTTTCTGTAGGGGTAATGAACAAGAGCCTGCTTATGCAGCTGCGTTGCTTTGCAATGATCTTACTTAAAAGGCGTAAACTCCTACCTGAACCTTTTCAGAATCAGAATTTCGAAGCTTTGACTCCACTTCATAAACAATTTGCACTGCTCTTTGGACCAAAATAACAAACTAGGCACATTATTTTAAAATGTTCTATTTGGCAAAAATGTAAGACAGAGAAATCGCATGCAATAAATAGATTGATTTTTTGGAGGTCTAGAATTTGCTTATAGTTAAGAAATAAATTCACTCAAAACGGCCGATTGTAATGATGCTCCTACATGTACAATATTATTCGACAGAATTGTATCATCCGCCGCCGCCACCATCAACTCGTTTGTATTACTTACGCATCCTTATACGTATTACCATCATCAAAAATTATTTAAATATACCTGACAAGGGAAGTGTCCCAAGTGCTTCCCCTATATTGCATATACCAGTTATGTCATCTAGATCAGCTTATTTTTGCTCTTTACGATGACGTAACGCAATAATTAAGGACATTTATAAATAATTTTAAAATTAAACTTTTAGGCCGAAAAATGTGCTAATTTGGATGGGAGTGGACATCGCTTTTGAAAATCTAGCTAGTGTACGTTTTCAACATGACATAGAATGAAGAAGGTCAATCGTAGGCGAAGGCCGAACCAAAAAATAATTCACGTTGACGATGCTGGAAGCTGGTGTGGATATTGATTCTTCCCAATGCATTGAAAATTGACATTTTAACACATAAAAATTGAAATTAAATATAATTGTTAAATATCTCCAGTAATTGCGTAACGTGATTGCAAAGAGCATAAAAAGCTGTTCTAGATAATAAAACTGGTATATGCGATATAGGGGGACACTTAGGGTAAAGTTTTGAGGTAATCCACACGTAGGTATTGCATTACAAGGATTTGATGATAAAGCATTCTTGTGAATACTGCAAAAATCTGGAATAGAGTGCAGAATTTTTTTCAAATTTTATAACGTTTGTGCCTAATTTTTGGAAGAATGTCAAAGGCATGTAAAAATCTTACGACGTGCCCAATATCATTGCCTTCATTAAGTACTAGAAACCTTGAAACTATGATTCTTGTGAGGAAAGAAGTAGTATCTTTTGTTATAGTCCCCTGATTATTAACTAATGCGTAAATAACAGCGTAAAAAAAGCAAGCTATGTTAATTGTATCAGTAAAAATGACATTACATTCAACATAATTGCGTGTATCGCTTTTACCGCAAATTTAGATAAATAATTCTCCGAAACTAGATAGTGCGATAACTTACTAACATATCAGTTTTTTATTTGGGCTTTGAAGCATAAATTTCTTGAGTTCAATGCCTGAAATACTGTTTACAATTGTGACTGTTGCTGCTGTCCCTCTACGTCCAATGACTCACGGTTACCTTTTTATTGTGAGTTTTTTTGGAGCTGTGGATTTGTTAAGCATTTACAACACTATACATGCTCCTTCGTCATCAAGTCCACCCGGAGGCTTTGACAAAAGTTTTTCTTATCACGGGTCATTCTGACCAGTTGAAGAAAAGCATTATAATGCAATAGAAATACTTCTATGCGGCTTAAAAAAATAACAAAGCTGTACAACTACTTCCGTGTTTGTTCGAACGAGAGGAAAAAGAACCGAATGATGAATCGGTTTTAGAGATTACTTAATACTTCTGAGTTTCACAGGGCCGATCAAAAAGTGAAATAGAAATAGTTATCAATTCATGTAGCACCAAGGCACATTCATTGATCGCTTTGTCTGCCTCTCCATATTTGTTCTTTAAAGCCCTTAGTTCTAAATGAGCGGGTATGTGCAAGGGATTTAGGTCTACTTTTTGTTGAGCTCTTAATCTTTTTTGTCCCTTCAAGGGTTAGCATTAAAACTAATGAGACAAGCATAAATACATTTATGTGCATGGGGTTTGGGACACTCTTAAAAATTGTTTTTTATTCTCAGTATTAGGGCTAAAACAAACAGGACTGCTGTCTACAAAATCCTGCGTTTACTTTTTGCTATTTGGTAGTACCAGTCCAGTTCTTCCGTAGTACTTAAGTTCGACAACATTGGACTTTTGTACTTTGGTTGACTAACGTTCGAAGTTCATTTACTTACAATCCAGATCTGGTTAACAAGGATTGTATTTTACTTACAAGGGAAGGGTCCCAAGGGTCCCCCCTATATCGCATATACCACTTATACTGTCTAGATCAGCTTTTTACGCTGTTTTCAATGACGTTACGCAATTACTGGAGATATTTTGCCATGATTTTTAATTTCAATTTCAATGCCAAAGTCTCTAATCAGTTTGAGGATAATCGACATTGCTCATTTTGTGACTTGGTGTTGAAGTTGATTTCCTACGATGCATTGTATATGGGCATTTTAATACACAAAAATTGAAATCTTCTACATAAATGTCTTAAAATGTCTGTCTGTCTCCAAAAATACAGTGACCATATTAAGTAAGAGGTTTGTGAAGATTTAACGTTAGATCTAACGAATCTTTGGAATTGTACTATTGATTAGTTAAGGACATATGCGCAGTCTGAAAATATTTTGCGGCTGAGTTTACACAGGATAGTTTTATGCAGCTTAAAAATATTTTGCAACAAAAGCATTATAAAACTGTATATGTAAACTTTGCGCATACTGAAAGTTTAAACGATTTCAACCTGCAAGGGATTTAAGTTCAACCTCCCGCAAAGCTTCCTATTGCGTTCTGTGTGATTGCGAAATATTTCCTGCCTGCATAAACCTCATTCAATAGCTCAACAGATTTGAGCTATCCCAGAAAATTGTAACCTTCTGATTATCCTGGGAACTTTTGTCGAAATGGATTGAAATCATGAATGTAATGCAAAT
>JAHZMX010005311.1:0-10691 GCA_027743895.1 Seira musarum
TTCAACAAAAATAAAGGAACAAAATTAGTAACCCTTCAATCAATTGTTGAAATCTTAACTGACCCTGACTTTTGGACTTGAAAATCGGGTTTAAATACTCTAAAAAAATCATTAAGTCATGTTAATGCTTGCGTGAGGCTTGGGTCACATGAATGAGCTGCAGCAAAGTAGTGATGATGCATGGAAATATATTATATTAATATGTAATACTTTAAACTTTAAAGCTCTTTAAATCTGTTATGTACACACACTACACATTCCTAAGCACTAATAAGCTTTTGCTTATTAAATTACTATCACAGATTAATTAGATAATCCCTGCATCTGGAATCTTTGGGCAAGCCTACATAGCTATAGTGTGACTGTGACGTAAAGAATTCGACTCAGCACTCGACTGATAAATGCAAAAATAATTTTTGTTCCATTCATCACAGCAATCTTGTTATTACTGTTATACCGTTTCTATTTACACAGTGGAATGTTTTACACAGTTTGACTTATCCACTGTCACGGCATTGTACGTATTTACAAAAATTTCAAATTAAAGTTACGGAAATAAAACTACTATAATTTCTAAAAAAAGCTGTAGACTGTGACACAGGTAACTTTTTCTTCTGACATTTTAAATTATTCTTTGTGATTGATCGTGTGATATAAGGACTACAAAAATGTATGAAACAATATCACTAGAATAAAGTCGACACTAGCAGATCCAACAGATAACCACAATGGGAGGAACGTCATCCACTAATAATGTCCGCCCTTCTAACAACTACAATTGGGATGATTATGAGTTTGATTATGACCTGGATTATGAATACGGTCAAGCAGAAGATTGTGATGATGAGGTGGCAATAGCAACAGAATATTCGTACAATGAACAACCTACAGCGAGCAATCGTCGTTCAGTGCCGTCACAATCTACACATTCATATTCTTCAACAATTCCAACGCCAACTCCGTCACAAAGTGGGTATTTAAATTCATCTCAGCACCAAACTGGAATATCCCGACGGTCACAGTCACAATTCAATACTCCATTCCATCCAGCTCAACCGCAACCTGGATGTTCGTCACAATCACAATTGACTTCAGCTTCAAAGGGGTCACAGCCGCAGACAAATAAAAAGTCGAAGTCAAAACGTAGAAGGAAAAAGCACAAGCAACCTAAGGGCTCCGGATCCGATCAAAATAAAAAACAAGCCGTTTCCGATGGGTCCGATAAGACAAGATTGGAAGAGTTGAAGCGCTTACTCGAGTGCCCAATCTGCTTGGAAACATCCATGAAGTCAATGTTTCTATGTGCCAACGGTCATAACATTTGTGAAGATTGTCGAGACAAGGTGGATATTTGCCCGTTATGTCGGACTACGATTTTAAAGACTAGGAATCTTCTTTACCAACAAATCTTGGAGAGTTTCAAAAGAAATCTTCTTTACCAACAAATCTTGGAGAGTTTCAAAGTCAAATGCGATTATGCCAGCGAAGGATGCTCTGCAAAGATTCCGGAAATGCAGATGGAATCCCATAAAGCTAAATGCCATTTCCGGTACGTTAGGCTGAGAGTAAGATAATTTTCATAATTAAATATAACACAAATTTTTATAACTTTTCAGACCGATGGAATGCAGTTTCAATACAACGTGCATTAATAACACCCGAAATGGTTTAAAAATCAAAGCCAGGAACTACATCAAGCACCTCAGTAATGTCCATCGAGTGGATATTGCCAAGACATCGAGCTTTCGGATGACTCATTATTGGTCATTTGATGAGCTGAATTCCTATGAAGGTAATATAGATAATATGCATTGTTTTTTATTTATAGTTTTTTCTTTTGAGTTTTAGTTATTAACGATATATGATGTTTAAACCCAAGCTTTTCCTTGGCAATGGCACGAATGCCATGTGGAGGGCATGGAAGCATTCGGCCAAGTTTTTCTAACAGGAATGGCAACGATAAACGGACACATTTTTTGGTGGCTTTATGTCTTTGGTGATGACGAAACTGCAAGTGCTTACAGAACTACCATTGTCCTAGCTAATGAGGTAACTTGAGATAACACTGAAGCTCTTAAGTATTTATATTTAAATTAATTCAAAATTCGGTAAAACAGCCGTCAGAAAAAATACCATCAAATTAAAATATTACGTAATTATTTTGCAGCCAGAAGGAAAGAGAATGTCTTGGACGGGACCAGTCTACAATATTCGAACTGCGCCCAAAGATATCGCAGAAAGTGGGTGTTGTTTAATGCTGGGGAGGAAAAGCTTCTTGCCATATACATACACCGCACCAATGTCTGAAGAAGGTGACAATTATGATGATGAGTGCGAAGAGTCTTCAGAAGAGGAAGAAGAGGAGTCGTTAGCATGGGACATGATTTTTACTGTGCAACGGATCTAAAAACTGGCTCTTCGTTAATTTTAAATAAAATCGGAAATAATGTTCCCCCGAATTCATGAAGCAATTTCACATTTATTTATGTACATCACTCTGAATCAATTTATCCTCATAAATGAAATTTCCGGCAATCTATACGCAGGAATTACTATTCCAAGTCGTCATCCTGACATTTCCCATAATGTCTCACGTACTTATCGAATTTGGTCAGGTACTCTCTCTGAAATTAAAACGGACATGAATTTTTCAGAAAAGTCAATTTCAATTATTTTCACAGTCCTTTTTACTTCACTTACATTACACTGGCTCATACAAAGCAAATTGCATCTTGTCACGGTCCACCCATTCCTTAAGCAAATCATAGGTCCACACGAACAATTTAGTTTATAGTGAACATCCGTCTTGTTCTTCGGATCCGTGTATGTCTTCTTCCAAACTGAAAGTTTGCTACAATTTTTCCAATGTGATTCAGTACAATTTCCTCCCCAGCCATGTTTCGCCTCAGCGAGTTCCTCCTCCGTAAAATGCTTAAACTTTGATGGGGTAGCGTGAACGAAGATTGGATTTTCCTGAACTTCAGTGCAGTTATTATTGTCGGTCCCATTTATTGAACTTGTGTCTTCAGTATCAACCGAAGCTGGTGGAAGGAGGTAAGGATGAAGTTTCCTCATCGCCCTGTCTATGCCAATTCGGAATTGACAATTTTTTGGAATCGATTGCAATTGTGGGAGTTGTAAAATTTAAGGAAAAAGAGTCAACTTTGATAATGAAAAGGAGCAGTAAAATCACGAAGAAATTGTACAAGTTTTTTGACAATGACATTTTGGACTTTTGTTCTAACCTCCACGATATGAACTGTCAGATAAGATATGCGCAAAGGACTACTACTACATACTACCTTTTGGTGTTGGCTTTATTTATGCTATTTTAATAAATTAGAAACATTTTTTTACCTGCCAGAGATGGAAAGATGGCTTTTAAAGGGCAAGTGGTCATTAAGGTAGTATGGCGAACGTTTTTGCATTAATTTCATAAACGAAAATTTGGTCCTTTATCTTTATTCCTCCATGAAAATATGAATACATCAATAGTTCAAAATGGGAAATCCTGCATACTCAACCCGCTTGGTTGCCATCTCTGATTTCCGATCTTGCGTGCAGATCTTAATTTATGCCAAGTTTCATGAGCCATGCAATTATTCGCAAAAAAATTGAGATCGAGGTCCGGATCCGCGTTTTCTCATGAGAGTCCACATTCTTGATTCGGGGAAACCAATTTTTTTTAGCAGCAAAAGGCAAAGCTAGTCAGAATAGTCATTATCATACCAATGGGTATTTCGGAAATGAGCAATGCAACACGAATGAGTAATTCCACAAGAGTAACGAGAATGATTAATTTCACTGTTCATTGTCATGTCTAAAAGTCATATTAGAACCTGAGCTACCTATTTCGTTTTTACGTCGCAATTTTTTGCCACAATTAATTACGTTTTACATAGATCCAGTCCCGATGGGACTCATCGCCCTTCCCGTCCTTTTCATTAAGTATGCATGCTAGCTACATTTATGCAATAATTTGATGAAAATTTGGGAGCTTTGGCTTGGCTTTGTAATAATATTGGCAAATTTTTGCGAAAGTCTCGTCTTGACAGGATCAGTAAAAGGGTTTTAAGCAGAGATCTTCAATTACACAAAATAATTGATGAAAATAAACTTGGCGTTTAAAAATGGCAACTTATTTTTTAAATAAAACTTTATAAAAAATACGAGAACGGATTGATAAGATATTTAAATTAAATTTTTTTTAAATTACGAAATTGGTTCTTTCTTTATTTTCAAGGTTAATATCTTCATTCTTGGCTTCACGGTATTTGGAATGGGAGCGTTTCATATTTTGGTAGCTTTTTCCACTTTCTCGACTCGGTGCTTTGTAATCGAAGCATTTCCTGATTTTGCTGTTGACCTTGATTGTTTTATTGGACTCGAGCACACTTTTTCATGTATTTTCAAACTCTTTTTCGTGTACTTCAAAATCTTACATCTCTCACAAGGCCAATAGAATTCTGGATGAATAATTTTCATATGGTTCATCAAATCTGCTTGTTTCTTGAATGTCCTTTGATAATCCGTTGTTTGCAAAGAATCACATTTGATACAACTGAACTTATTCTTATTGGCCGTTAGAACTGAATTGGATGCTGTTAAAGTTGACGGTTTAGGTGGAGGAGCTCCGCTGCCAAATTTATGTACAGCATTAAAATGTTCTTGGAACTCTGAAGGGTTGAGCATTATTAGATGGCACACTGGGCATTTCCAGGATTTATCGGGATGCTCCTTATTGATATGGTCAGTGAGATCTGCTCGTTGAGAGAAAACTGCCGAGCAATGGGGACATTTCAGGTCGAACAGGATAACAGTAGAACTAGATGTGGACGAAACGGCTTCGGCTGGCACCACCGGCAACTCTTTTGGTTTAGAGTTAAGGACTTTCTTCGGTGATGTCGTTGGCGGTTTGGAAGGATTCGTAGCCGTTGTTTGTGTTTGTAATTCGGCAGTATCAGTCTCGGTTCCTAAAGGTTCGACATCGTCAAAATGCTCATCATTATGATCATCATCAAAGCCGACAACAGGTTCATGATCACGTGAACTAAAATTAGAACCCAAATTTTTGTGAATATGTATCATGGCTTAAACCACTATTTAACGACAAGCTAATATAATAAGGTAATAAAACACAAAACTGAAGCCAATTTATTCCTAGAAAATTCGTTAAGATTTTAAAGCACTGTAGTTACCTGTCATCCAAAGAGGGATTATCGTCGTCGTCCAGGTTAATACTGACGAACTTGTGCGGTTGCGGTTTCAGAATTTCCTCATTCTGCTCCCTCTGATGATTTGTGACAGTGATAGGTTCGGATCGAGACTGAGGCCCCGGCCGTTTTTGTTTCCTTGAATACGTCTTCATATGGGGTGTCCTATTAACAGTCAAGAAGGGTGGAGCCACAGGTAATACCTTAGGTCGTGGTCCTCTCAAAAATATTGGGATCCTTTTGATTTCTTCTTCGATGGCTTTCACATCAACTTTGCCATCCTTATCTAACTTGTAGGTCTTCGTTCCAATTTTGATTTCGCCTAAAGAAGCCCTAGAACCGGAACTTGAGGCATCATTAGATTTTATTGCCAACTCCTTTTCTTTTTCAGGGTGTTTTAACGGTCGACTTAGCTTGTTTGGTAGACAAACCTCTTTAGGTTTTGGAAGACTTCTGGGACTCCCCTTCTTTTGTTGGCCCTTGGCTTTTTCTTCGTCTACTCCTTCTTCCGACTTGTAACTGTTATTCGTCTTCTTTCTTGGTCTTGGGGTATATTCCGACAGCAACGGAGGCAATGGTTCTGCCATCATCTCATTGCGAAGTTGCGTATATAACTGAAAGGTCACCCCGGTCCTCCTAATCCTGGTCCCCACATAGCGCCAACGGTTATCTCTCTAATATGCCTGGATGCATGTATCCCAAGATGGCTCCGGCCATGCGGAATAATATGAGAATGAGGAGCTGTTGCTAGCTCTAGCTTCATTTCGGTACTGGTTGCTATCTGCATCCAGTTCCATATCTTTATTGCAATATAGCTAGAACTACAGTCTTCTCATCGTCACAATCACATACTTACATACATAAATAGCTTACTCACAACATATCATACTTGCATCCCGCTACAATGCGGCGCCAACAATAAGCTGTGTCGTCCATTTAAGATGCGGAGGAAATACTAATGGATCACGTAGTGTTATGCTACCACATGGACTAACAAGAGAGACGAGAGAAGGATGAAGGTTGCCAAAAATCACGGAAATCGAAAGCTTAATTTCATGATCCTGGCGATTTTTAAGCCGTTTGCAATTTCAGCTGTACACAAAACTTACACTCATGCGAAATTTAATCCGGAGTTACCGATAAATTCGTTTGAGTTGTACGTAATCTGTAATGCGTAGCTTTCATTCAGGAAGCCTGAAGGCCCAATTTCTTATTCTTCGAAATGAATTAATTTCCAATGTTATATTTAGTGTCTTATCTTATCTAATATTGAGTACAATTGCAGATTCTGTACTAAAAACATTCACCCACACACTTTTAGGGGCTACGTATGTGAAAAAATGTGTCGGGATTCAAACAAACTATTTCTTAAACAATGGCACACGTTTGCTTTCGATTTTATTTTTCCGAGACCTGGGTCATACCAGTTCAGTCAAAAAAAGCTGACAAATTCTTCTGAATTTGTTTTTTTCCTGCTCTTGGAAATATATTTTAATGAAAATCAAATCACATTGTGAAGCAATATCTGCAAGAATATCACTTAAAGTTTGCACATAAAAGTTGCAAGAATTTCATGCGTTTATTAGGTTTAAATATTATGCGATTCTTAAAAACGACTCACTTGAATTCCCTCGCAAGAGAAGGGAGCAGACTAGTATTGGACGATTTTCTTCTAAATAAAACTTGAATGGTGGCATGTCTTCATGAGGAGTAATTAATACCTTCACCACGCACAGTTTCACATGATAAACATAAGGATGCATTTATACTCTTGTTCCAGGATCACAGTCTTAATATAATCAGAAAGAACATATAGGAGGTATTTCAAATTCTTTTTATTAATATTAATTTATGTAATCTTTAGCAACTCAACTTGATATACTTGTATAATATAAATGCGTAGATCTTCACGAAATGTTTTCTTTTGAGCTCTTGTATACTAGCCTCTCAAACTCAAAGTGTTTTCCAGCACAAAACTTCGTAATCCTTTACGACCTGTTCCCCGCCTATACACAGTAATAGAAATAAAAATCAAGTCAATATGTAATTTTGGTTTGAATTTATTACCAATTCATTCGTTTAAATATTCTGTGTGTAGTTTTGCGTTATTGAGTAACACAAAACTATCACACCTTCTACCCACCTAGGGGAACACGACATCCACTCAACCCTGACACAACCTTTCCGCATACAACGATCCCATTACAGTTACATCTTCCAACATAGCTTTTCGCGTTGCCCGCCATTTCATGTCCCGCAACCACGGCATTCATTGGAATGTTATCATTCTCTACTTTTTCCCAGCAGTAGTTACCGTCGTCATATAAGAACTCGTGGTTGTCGCTCTGAACTACTTCTTCACCATTAATGGGCAGCCAAATTTTATTCAAGGCCGTCAGCCCCCATCCATGTCTTCCCAGGAACCAAATCATTCCCAACTTTGGCCCGAGAAACTACATATTTACCGTCGTTCTGACCACCGCCTTGAACTCCGGCTTTTAAAACAAGGTCGTTTAGGCTCAGCCAAGTTGAAACTGCAAAACAAGTCAAAAGGAACATTCATTATCATCCTAATTATAAAAAGAACACTTAAGGGCGAGCTTAAATTAGATAAAATGGTGTACAAATCTAGGTTAATATTGCTATTCTGCATTTCACTGCTCCAATATACACAAACATTAGAACACGTTGTTCTGGAAATTTTCACTAAAAAGACAATTTTTGGGAGGGAATATCGTTTGATAAGTTAAGTGCTCTTAGAGTTTTACGTTTTTACCTCTCTTCTCCGTATAAGGTTCTGGATTGAATTTTCCGGGCTTGTAAACTTTTAACATGCTTTTGCTGTCGGAATTCAAATAATCTGGGAAGACGTCGCAGTCAACAAGATAAAATACTTTTTTCGTTTTCTCGGAATTACGGCACAAACTGTCAAGAAATTTTTCCTGGTGTTCTACCACAGGCTTTTGTGTAACGACTTTGACTTATTGTTAAAATACAATGCAATTCTTGTGAATTCAACGTGGCGAAGCATTTCTTTGTTGATGTCATCGCCATACCCAATATATTTTGCTCCTTTATCAACAAGGACTTTTGCAAACTCGATTTGTTCATGCATGATTTTCCAGTCTTTCATTGGATCAAGGTTGGTCACCATCACGGTTTTAAGATCCTCTTTCGTTTTTTCAATTTCAGATACATCCAAATTTCCCGATCGGTGCTGAACGAGTTGGTTTGCAAAAACTGAGCAATAATCTGCTTTGAGTTTCTGAATTTCTACTTTCAATGTCACAATTTGGGTAAGGTTTTCGGGGGAGACTACACCGCTGTACTTATTGCAGTCCTCAACAAATCGAAGGAATGTCCTTTCTTTTTCTGAGTTTTGCTGGAAAATTTGTAAAATCTCAATCAAGTGGGATTCTTCAATAGATTTTATCGGTACATCAACAGCTTTGTATTGCAGGTATTTTCTGAGAATTTCAAGTGGAAGTAGTTGATACGTAATTGGTATCCCTTTTCCGTTGTTGTTCTTCTCAATCAGTTCCGGTATGCCTTTTATGACCTTCACTGCTTTGCCTAGATTAACTGGAAAATCATAGGATGAAAGCAAGTCCCCATACAGATTAACTTCGAATTTACTGGTTATTTCCAATTCATCCGCGGTTACTTCTGATATTGTGTCACCCAATGCGTAAGCTCCAACAAACTTTTGAAATGCTTTCCGTCTGAAACCAGAAATAATATTGTGCATTAACAAACTCTCTGCATAAAAAGGCTCAAAACGAGTTTGCAATTTTGCTTGAAGAAGGCTTAAGAATTTTGTCAGATACCCTTTATTTAATTCATCAAATGAAACGTTTTTCTCATTCCGAATGGACAGCACTGTGTTTGCTCCCCAGCAAATTCCGATGACAAGATGCGTTCCCAGTCCACTATTGATTCCGCTTGTGCAGTAGAGGTGTTTGATGTCGTCATGATATATGTTGAGGAACTCACTTGAAGTTTTAATGCTGTAGAGCATAGAAGTAACAAATGTTGCTGTATCTTTTACCGGACTTGTTAGGTATTCACATGAGCCATGAACTGTTTGAAGTCCGGTTAGAATTGAAACCTGACCCCATGCATCAATACCAAGCTGTTTGGCTCTATTGGCGAAGGAATCGCTGTTTGCAAACTTAATGTCTGATGAAGTCGATTTGACGGTTGTGATAGCAGTGCTTGGAATGGCTTCCTTGAAAACGGAAAGGTTGCTAAAAGTGTTATTTCGGACGTCATATGTATCTCCAAGTAAAGCAATGTTTCCGAACGATGGTATTGTAACAGACATGTTGTGTGCAATAAAGCTCGCTGTAAAAGAGTAAAGTAATTGTACATTTTAATGGAATAATAATGTTTTGTTAACCTCATTGACAACAACGGATTGGTCTAGCTTTTTGTGAAACCTGTAAGGCATTTCCAACTCAAATCTCAGATTTCAATGAAAATTGGCACATTAATAGGCCTTATTGAGTTATGTCAGAATCCAAATTTTTAGACCCATTGGCGTCAATATGACGGAGTACTGGCGTCCGAAAGTTCGAAAACACGCCATCTTCTGACCAGCCTGGAGCCTTCATTTCTTGGCCGATTTTGAAAATTATTTTTTTATTCGATAGAAAATCGCATTTCGGCGACAGCTTTTTTTGCCCGCTTGAAAAACTGCCCTCTGGAGGAAGTTATACGTCATCAAAGATGGCGCTTTTTCGAAATTTTGTAGTTGCCATTATAACCCCCACCTTTTACACCACCAATCGATGTAAAATTAAATTCTGAGTAACTTTGACGTCAATAATTTTTGTCCCAAATTGCCTCAATTTTGAGATATTTGCAATTTTAATTTTTCTGGACTGAAATTTTTTGAAGATTTTCTGTCCCCATTATAACCCACATGTTTTATGCTACCATTCGATAGACAATTAAATTATGAGTAACTTTTGTTATGTACAACTTTGTCTCAAGTTCTCCCAATTTTAAGATTTTTGCGATTTGAAATTTGAAAACCTGTATTTGTAATTCCCGCCTGGAGGCTTCATTTCATGTCCGATTTCAAAAATTCTTTTTGCATCATATAGAGAATTAAATTTGGGGGACAGCTTTTTTTGTTTGTTTTGAAAAACCAACTCTGGACGAAGTTAGAACGGATTCAAAATCAGCTGATTTTGGCGGGCTTTTAGGTTGCCCTTATAACCCCTACTTTTATTGATCTCAATCGATAGAACATTGCATTCTGAGTAACTTTTGTTCAAATAAGTTTTATCTGAAAGTGCATACATTTCGAGATTTTAGCAATCTAATCATTTCAGAGCAAGCCAAAATAATTCTATGTCCAAAATAGTTCAAGTACTAAAATTGTTAAAATTAAGTTACTCAGAATTTAATTTTACATCGATTGGTGGTGTAAAAGGTGGGGGTTATAATGGCAACTACAAAATTTCGAAAAAG
>JAHZMX010005312.1:0-13579 GCA_027743895.1 Seira musarum
GGTTACATCCTGCTGAATTCTTTGAATTGGTAGTTAAATTGTTATAAACTTTTAACTGTTCTCGAAACATGACAAATAAGTATCGAGTAGAGTGTAAAAATGCGGTTTCTGTAGAATTTTTGTCAAAAGTAAAAATCCCTTTTTAAAGCATTAAATTAGGGAGCCCATTTTAAGATACTCCCTCAGGGCCCACAAGAGCCACGGTTAGCCATTGCTTTCAGAGAAACCGACTCAGGCTCAGGTAAGCAAGAGCAAAGCTCAACTAGAATGCCCCAGCCTCTGCTTATGATCATCATTGTTCCGTTTAAGTTAGGCGTTCAGTTTATGTGAATGCCAGGTAGGGTGATGCCAGGGTAATATTCATATGGTTTCCTAAATACCGTCGTATTGTATTCTATTTTATTCTCGTTTACATTTATCCTTTCATCTATTCACCTTTTTTGCATTGTGGAATAAAGCTAGTATTACAATGTTATTCACATTCACATTGCTTTCTCCATCAACCCAACGCGATAGGATATCTTTTGTCTTTGCAAAAGAGTTGCTACTCACGTGCTTCCTTTTATCACCGAATTCGATTAAATATCAATTTATGAAATCAGGAAGCCGTTACCGGGCACATATTAAGGGTCACGACAGGATACGGATTGGAAAACGAAATGAAATTATTACAATTTTTTGAGCCGAGCGGAGTAGTTAAAAAATGAGTAATTTATTTGTTGTCATCTTTCGTTGTATTAAAGCAATGTTATTGAATAGGTAGTATAACTTGACAGCAATATTTCCAAAATGCTTTAGTGATCTGTAAATATATTAGTACTTACATCATTTAAGTAGATAAAACTTTTTTAACAAAGAAAGCCTTCATATTAAATAATTTTGAAATCTTAAGACGGCTTTCTCCTTCACAAATTTTGCATCCATTTTCAACGCAGAAGCAAACTAACGCACCCACTAACCCAATAATTAGCAAAGAAAATAATACAACCACGTTGCCCCCCGCAATAGTTGGCGTCTTCAATTCGGACTCAACATTCCACAACTCTGTATGCTTGTAAACATGAGCAAATAAATTTGTCCAACATTCCCAAATCCCAGATTCCATTGAAAATCTCAAACGTTTTATAAGACTCGGTGGCACAATTCCCGTCAAGCTAAAGACATTTTTAGGTTTGAAATACGAGTCCTGTCCAATGTAAGCTTTACTAATTTCACTCCGTTTTAGTGTGGCTTGCACATTTTCCGCTACATATTCCGGAAGGAGCACGGCAGTTTTATTACAAGTCATCAAGGCCCGAATCAGTAACTTTCTTTCTCTCTCAATAAAAATTTCCGTACTAATTTCATTCAATTTTAAAATTCTCGATGGTTGCAGTTTTGGATACAATCCCGATCTAGCAATTACTGAGTATGCGTCAATTAATTCTCTCGCAATTTCCACTATGCCTGGGTGTAACTCACTTTTCCAAAACAGATTCCAGTAAATTCCTCCAAAGTCGTATGATGGACTACGTCCAAAAATGTTTTCATCACTGTCACCATCTTCGTGGTAATCCCCTATACTCATCGTGTCTACATACAGCGTGAACGCCTCTGACGTCAAATCGAGTTTGAAGTCATTTGTATTTATTGTTTGCTTTCTATTCACAACATCCCCCATCCGAAATGGAGCTTCCCCGAAGGAGAGTTTGGGTTCGCGGGTTCTCGAATAAATTATAAATTCATTTGCATACAAACTACTAACATTTTTGTGTGGGATATATTGCCTAGGCTTAACCAAATTAAAAACATTTTCGCTTTTGTAACCATTGCTAATTACAATAGACATTAAGAGAAACGTACAAAATACTGGTCGCAATCTCTTATCACTCATCACTCGAGTTTTGAACGCATCCTGTTCGACAAATGCGGCGAAAACACCGTGAATTTGGGCAAATAAAGAAACTCGTGTGACCCAAGAGATAAATTTTGCCAGGAAAATTGTTGTGACAATTAACATGATCCAAACATTCAATTGAAAAATTTGAAATAACTCATGAGACGCTAGTGGCGTCACACCCTTTGGAGAACATGTAACAAAACGTAATGCATTCATCTTGTTTTCCACATAAATTCCAAATTGCAAATCCTTATTTCTTCCCCTTTCGAATGTTTGGAAATTTTGCATAGTATTTCTTCTGGTTAATTCTACTCCATATTCCTCGTCGTTTTTTATTGTAATGTCTTCTTGCTTTCCATTTCTGCAAGTTTTAATTGTTAGAAAATTTGTAAGAGTTATATTACCTAGAAGAAATTTCCACACGTGGGCGTAAGCATGCTGTAATTTTGCTGTTGGTCCTTTGTAAGGGATGTGGATAGATGAGCGGACTAGTTTGTCTGTGATGTGATTGTAGCAAAGTTGAAGATGATAAGATAAACAATCTTCGGTTTCGCAATATGTAGATGCTCGAACCATGTTTGGATTGTGTAGCCATTCAATTGCCTCGTCTTTAGTTGGATACGCCAGATGTGGAAGGAGTTTGAAGAAGTTTGAGTTGTTTAGAATGGAAAAGTCTAGTTGTATTTTCTTCAAACAATTTGAAGTTTCATAGCATAATTTAAACAGGGTTATGTTTGTGATGTTACTGAAAAATAAATTATCATTTTTGGACTGTTCATGTTTCCATATGTATACCTCAAACACAATTAAAAGGACATCGCATTTGTTTGCCTTAAAAACCAAAGCACAAAATAAGAACCGAAAGACAACTATAACAACACGAAAAATGTTTTGCTGAACGTTTCAAAAGCCTTTCTTCTAACAAAGCGACACAACGAACTAATAGGGCTTTGTCCACTAACAAAATGTTTGATGCCAGATCTTGTGGGGCAGTAGCGCAAAATTGGTGTTACAAATGCATCCATATTTTTTGCCCAAATTAAAGTGGGGATAATTGCTCAGTGGGGATAATTAGTGGGTGGCTATTTGGGTAGGGATAATTGATAGGGGGATAGTTGCAGTAGGGATCATTGGGTTGAACCGTGGCTATTTGGGTGGGGATAATTGGTACGGGGATAATTGCAGTGGGGATAATTGGGTTGATCCGTTGCAATTTGAGTGGGTATAATTGGTAAAGGGATAATAATACAATTATCCCCCTACCAATTATCCCCACCCAAATTGCCACCCACCAATTATCCCCACTGGTCAGTTATCCCCACTCCGATTTTCCACCTAATTATCCCCCTTCAATTTTTCTCCTGCTAATTTTTTTGATGGAACTCCAATTATCCCACCCACCGCATATATCTCCTACTGATAATCTAAGATTAAGTTTACCAAATCTGATCTAACCAGATCGATAGACCCTACCATTCAGAACTACTTCGTATTATAAACTGGGAATGCGTGCAGTGTCAATTTTTACAACGCTTTTAACTCGAACTGGGATTATTACGACTATCACGGCCCTTAAATTTCGGGGGCATGTGATGCATCAATCCACTCTCAAGAGTGCTAGGAACACTAATATGTAAAAATATTACACCACAAGTGGGCTGGATAATTGGAGTCCAGCGGGGAAATTGGTGGGAGGAGAATTGAAGAGGGTGGGATGATTTTGCAGTAGGGACAATTAGGAGGTGGAGAATTAGAGTGGGGATATTTGGCCAGTAGGGATGATTGGGTGGGGGTAATTGGTAGGGGGGATAACTGCAGTAGAAATGATTGGGTGATACCGTTTTGTTTTGAATAACATAAAAGATAAAAGATAGCTGGTCATATACTTGTCTTCCACTCCTTAGTTGTTTTTTTTAGAAATCGGGAAAAGTTGACAGTCCAAAAATGACAATGGTAACCTTATTGTGTCATATCTCTCCAGTTGATCCTCCTGCATTGTGGTACCCAACAAAAACAGCATCTCATGAGAAATGTCAGGTTTTTCAAGTTTGAATATCGATCGTTGCACAATAATGTCAACTTTCAACCAGCTCATCAGTAAATGATGGATACTGTTCCTGTTTTCCAAGTCTTTGTTACTCTCTTCCAAAACAAAAATCGTTAAAGGGGGAACACTAGTTGGAAATGCCCGAATAAGGTAATGCTCACGAATCGGATAACGGAACACTGCGGGGTGGTTTGAATACCTCACATTCATTAAAATCTTGACTGGTGGATATAAAACAAAATGAGCTATACAGTTCCATGGCCTTGAGGCGGAGGACATTCGGGTCAAATTTAATGTGACACAAGCATCCCTCGGAAGCCTAATTTGTTCTTTGGGAAGCCATCCTTCGTAAAAAGATGCATGAGAAGTACAATTCATAGCTGCGGTGAAGGTAAAATTTTGTTTGTCTCCAGAAAGCCATATTAAACTCCGGATTTCTCGCTGCTTTTGAATTGGTTGCCTTATCAAAACATATGGTTTTGGGCTTCTCAGAAGAATAGGAAATTTGTTTTGGTTTAAGTCAATGTTATCAAAATTATCTACTGTAATGAAACAGTTTTTAGCCTTCACAAATGCTTCAAGGTAAACGTAGAAATTGCGTATTGATGTCACGGGATTTAAATTTATTTCATTTTGCTGTAAAGCTTCAAGAGATAAGAAATCAGAATCGGTTTCAGAAGATGTGTTCAATACTTGCAACGCTTCAAGAGAAATTATTTCAAGGTTATTGATATCTGTAGGTTCGTCGTCGAGCAAAAATGGAGAACAAAGGGGAATTAATAAAACAAGAAACTGGTGGGGTGCACTCATTTTATTATTTTCATAAAGTTCACTTTCTCCAGCTGGCCAGCATAAACTGTAAAGTTTAAAAAAAAGGAATACATTTTATATCTGCGGCACTTCCTTGTCTGGTCTGCACATGTATTTAGGTAACTGGCTCTACCCGGAACTGTCGCGCGTTCCTACGTAAGTTCTACCTGAACCAAAACTGGTAAGTTAGTGACTAGTTCAAGACTATTTTGGTCGGCAGCTCATGCATATCTCTTGTATACACGGAAAGTTCCTGACTGAAGTTAGTCTAGTGTCTCGACACAACTAATCAATTCAGTCTCAATGACTGGCTGGCGCGCATGTTATTTTGCTTATTCCGAAGCATTTTGTACTTTTAGTAATGAAAGTACCTAAATTTTATTCAACTATTTATTCCAAAAATGCCAAGAGTATATAATTTTTTTTGTTCCGTTTCTTCGTGTGAAAGATATGCAAGAAATGGTGGCATAAAAATTTTCAAAATGGTTTCGTGTCTTTGACTCCAATGCTAGATATCCTGGAACAAAATTTTAATAAACGCGCTTCCAGATAAAATATCTTCAAAGTACGGTGGTTTTAGGTCCCGAGCTCAACCTAGGACAAAAACTATCAAATAATCTGCAATAGGCGTAGAGTATAAAATGCAATTAAAATTCAATAATTAATCCAAACAATTGAATTACTGTTATGTCACATACAAAATACATTTATTTCAAATTATGTTCCACAATAAACTCGTTTTTCCATTTCATTGTGTAAAATATGCATGAAAATACAATTTTGAAAAATGTTTGACACATATACTTTCTCCATTACTACCTCTCATTATAAATTGAAAATCATTGTAATTTGCAAACTTTGATTGGTAACATAGTGTTACATAAAAAAAAATTCACGATTTTTAAGAAAAACTAATAAAATTATATTATAGGAACTAAAATGAAAGCAATTAAAAGTTAGGTTCTATTTGTGGTATTCAAATATAATAAAAATTTAATGTATGAATAAATATTGATAGTTTTTTACACTGTAGGTTTCGAAAATAGAATAATTCGGTTTTGTACTATCAATAAATTGTAAAATCAGGAGTGTTGAACACAATCAACTATTTGATATATACAGTATACCTGTTTTTAAGTAACCCTGGAAAATTTTAATTAAATAAAAGTTATTAAGTAATTCAGTTTTAAATTGAATTTACACAATTAACCAAAGCGTACTAATTGGCAAAAGATTAGATTGAAATCCATTCCCAAAAAACTATTTATGTGGAACTTTAAAACAAGTTTTTTTACTTCACAAGTGCAATTTACAACTGTTTAGGTACAATACGAAAATGTGTTAATCCACGCCATCCAGCACACTTACTATCTAACCACGTAATTTTTATATCCATATACACATCACATATATTTTTGCAGCAATGAGAATAATTTCACAAAAAATTATTACAAATTGTTCCGGTATGAAATTGCTGATTTCGTTCTCCTGTCAGAATTACAAAAGCAAGGAATTTTGAAGAAAATGAGGGAAATAAATTCAAGTTGGCCATAAAAGTTAACTTTTTGGTTACCTAATACTCTGGTTTGAGATAATTGCGATTAATTTTTTTTTACTACTCAAACGTTAATGCATTGGAAGAAATTAAATTGCTTTAGACATTCGTTTTAAAATGTTCTATTTAAGGAACCTACTTCGAATTTAAGACTCGTTTGGGGCAAAAATCCATAATAAAAAAAATTGATTGATTTTTCATGTAAGTGTTTGCTGATTAAAGTCTGCTTTAATATCCATGTTGATTTCGAAGGACAATTTTTTAAAAATTTCATGGATTCAACGAAAAATGTTAATTGGTAAAATGCAACGCGGTTAAAAATTAATTGACCTTTAAATATTCTAATATAATCGTTTGAGATCATTTGAAAATGTTTCTTCAAAATATTTTTTAAATTTCGATTTGAATTTAAAAATTTCTAAAAATTGTTAAGTTTAATAAATTGACTTTTTTTTGCATTAATTGATGTGCCTACTTAGTTTCCAAATTAACTTTTATTCTAAATTGGCAATACCGTATTCGTCTCGAAGTGCTTACTATTTCATTATGTGAGCAGAAAGAAAAATAATTAAAAAAGTCATGACGGATTTTTTTTACTCCAAATGAGTCTTGTTTACAAAAAATGGGACACAGTCATCCTAACTTCACATGCAAAATTCATTTAAAGTACCAAAATTACATAATTTACTTGTACGGGAAGTACAAGCTCAAAATGCTTGAGTTTGTTTCTAAGAAACTCATGAAAACCTTGATTACCGATTATGATCATTCCAAACTTCAATAGTACTTTCTCCAGTCAGAAAAAATTCGTACTGCTTTAGTATTTTTTTTGAATAAAAAAATTGTAAAATCCCTGTTTTGAAAATTTTCACCTTCAAATTAAAAAAATTGTAAACCTCTAAAATATTTTTTGGCATCATTTAAAATTCCTGAATACGACACGAACCTTGAACATGAATCACATGAAATACACGGAGAAACTACATACATTTGAACACATAAGCTAGTGGAATACAGGGGGGCTAACAAGACAAGTGTAAGTGTGTGCTGAGGGGCACACGTTCTACTTACAATGGATAGGGATGAACAACTACTTCAGTAGACGTGTTTACCATTGGGATGGAGTATTTTGCGGATGTTGAATGTTGGCCGATGAAACTGAAAAATGATGATGATGATGATCTTCTCCTCCAACTTCCATCCCATGATGCTCCGAATCACGAAATTAAAGATGATTAATGAAGGGATATGGAAAGTAAAGACGTTGGCCAACATTTTTTTAGCTCCCCTTGGATCTTACTCTGCTGCCTCAGTTGCCTCTGCTGCTGCTGCTGTTGCGGCTGCTGCTGCTGTTGATGTTGTTGCCACCTCTTCGTTCGGGGTAATTGGCCTAGACACACATTTAAATGAAGTTGGTTATTATTTTGGTTATACATTTAAATGAAATTGGTTATTATGTTGGTTATACTATATTTTCTATTTATTTATTTTCTCTCACCTTGAATTTGAGTTTGCCAAGTAGTGATTGATCAACCAGTCAAAGCACAGGTAATCCACAAGAAGGGACATCCAGTAGTCGGAATGATTGCGCCAAAACTTTTTCACCTGATTTAGAGGTCGTCGTGCAGGATCTCCTATATAGATAAAAAATAATTAATTAATGACGCGATGCTACAACCTCATCGTACAATGAAGATAGGTTGAGGGGTTGGGCGGAGAAGATCGAACGAGTTGGTTAAAATAAAGTGTTGATTTCCACGAAGGACAGAAATAGTGATTGTTTTCCTATCAAATCCCGCAAAATTAGAAGAAGTGTTTGTCTTCTGGCATAACTGTTATTTATTTCGTCCGTCAGTTTTTTATTGATTTTAATTAATCTTTGAATAAATTTGCTCCGTATAAATGACAAAACTTTTAAACTTTTTAAAGCTCTAATAAACACTACGGCGTCGAAGTCCGTTTAAGGCAGACTAATTAATTAAACCGTGTATAAGATTACTTGGACAACATAATCCCCTTCATTTAAATTCCACTATTATCCTAATTCAGAGAAGAAAAAAAATACCCTGAATCTGTGACTCAGACTTACTCTTTCACTTTCAAAAAGAAACCGAAATCTCACAAAAAATTATTTCATTTTCATTGAAACTCGTTCAAATTAATTGGCACTAAAACCATCCATTACTGTTTTTAATAAAATTTCAATTAAAATCCTAAATAAAATTTCAAAATTTAGCCTAGTCCACCATCCCATAAAATTTCTAAAATCTTTCGAAATTCCTCCAAATCACCAAATAACACATTCATCAATCACAATTAAACCCACCATTAAAAAAATTACATTAAATTACCCAATTAATATTATTTTCTCACTTACCCATTTTGCGATTCCCTTTTATTAGCACAATTGAACAAAATTCGCAAAATGAATTAAAGCCAAGCCCAAAAGAAATTTATATCCTTCCTGACAATACAATAATGAAAGGATGAAGAAGATAGAAAAGTAGAGACACGATTAAAAACTTCTTTTTTTTTAAAATGGCGACAAACTCTCACAATCAAAATAAATAAGTACACTATAATGTAGAGTAATGTAATGTAATGTAACATGGAAAGAAGTAGAAGTAGAAGAAGAGGAAGAAAAAACAGGTAAGTTTGCCTGTTGCTAAAGATGACTTAGTGAAAATAAAAAAAAGGGGAAAGTGCGTTGCATCATCTTCCTTCCAACCGATCAATAACCTCGGAGATGAAATGCTTTGATATGATATGGGGAAAAAGTTAGGAAACAGATGAAAAGAAAGTGAAGAAAGCTCAACCGCGACTACAGCTACGACTGCGGCTTCGACATCGACCGTGAACGAAGGGGAAAAAGGATGTACATTCCCACGGATGTGGGGATATAGAGCACAAGGACAGAAGGCAGATATTTTTTTTTGCTATTCGGATGTAGATGTGGATGTAGGGAAAATACTTTTTGTTTTTGCAGAAAATGCGTTTATTTTTTTGCACTGTCTTCTACTCTTGTATTTCGGAGGCCATCGTTTACACGAGTTAGAAACCCTTTCTTTTGCGCACAATTTATGGAAGGATGTGGTACTCAAGTGAAAGCTTCCATGAGACGAGATGTGATGGGAAAAGAGAGAAAGAGTGGTTTTCCCCTGTTTTCTAGAAGCTTTCAGTGGGAGTGAGATCCAAAAAAAGGAGGCTGAGGGGTTTACTGCATCTGTATGGCTTTTGTTTCCCCTTTTGCTGTAGAAGTGATGCGATGACAAAATGCTTTCGTTTTGTTGTACATGCTTTGTAGTAAATGTATTTTCGATACATTCTTTTTTTGCTGTGGCACGGCAGCATAATATTTCCACAAGGAGATGGAAAGTAGAGAGGATGTTGTTGTACTAAAGTTGTAAGGCTTTTTTTTCTGGATAGAAGGGAAGTCAAGTAATGATTTTCTTGCCCAGAAAAAAAAAACTCGACGAGCTTTGTTTTTCATGACTTTAATGAACATAGGAAAATGTAAGTGTGGGGACTATTTAGTTGTATTAAGTGGAATTTACCATTTCGAAAAACAATTCACTTCCAGCTTCGAAATAACCATTTTATACTGAACGTAAATTTATGAGAAAATTGACCACATTTTATTTAAGATTACGCTGAAAAATGATAACGACATCGGTTACTCGGTACACAAATATTTACAGTACAAACATCAATATTGAAAAAAGAATTCTTTGAATTGTCCACAACAGCATTGCATTATCTTTCTGAGAGTCTGAGCAGGCGAATTAATGCTATAAAATTACCGGAAATGGCTAAACCGCATGAGATACATAAATGTAATCCTAATAATTACTGTTTAGGAAAGCAATGAGGTTCAAGATTATTTTCTTTCGAATTGCACACAAACCACTTCCACAACAGCAAGCATCAACGTCACTGTCGGCAATATGCAAACCAACTTGGAGCACAAGAAGTTCGACTGTTTAAAATAAATTTTTTTTAAAAGAGGAGCTCATTTAATTTTAAACTGAATCGGAATTAATTTCAAAGTTTGTCTTAAACAGAATGGAAACCTGCTCCTGCACATTTTGGAACAGTTCCGCTGTTGCAATTTGTATTATAATTGCAATATTCATAATTTTTGTTCTAATTGCGATAGGATTTTATAAAATCAGAAATTTACAGAAGCATGTTTTGATGATATATACACGAACGATTGGTAAGGACATCGCTATATCCAACGATAGTCTGAATAACTATGCAGACAGTGGCATGCACAATTGCGGATCTTACGACGAAGGAATGTACGAAATTCCTCGTGATGAATTCGTCAGAGGTAATTTAAATTATTTTTTAAAAATAGATTGACTTCAATTAAATAATTAAAAATAAATATTTTCAGAGACAAGTACAGTGATTGGAATGGGTCAGTACAGCCACGTTTACAAGTGTTTCATGTCGCGGTTTAACAAATTTGTAGCAGTCAAACTGAACAATTCAGAGGAGACGACATGTTTGCGTAGTATGTTGAATGAAATCAAAATGTTGGCGTACTTGGGGGAACACAATAACATCCTCAAGTTGTTGGGAGCTTACACGAAAGAAATCCGTTTTGGTTTCGTGTTTTTTGTCACTGAATATCTCGAGAATGGCGTTTTGCTTACTCATTTGAAAGAATTGAAAGAAACTGATGGTCAAGATTCAAATGAGTTATTAAGGAAATTGTACGGTTTCTGTGAAGATATTTCAATGGGAATGCAATACTTAGCTGAGAAGAAGGTAGCGATTTGAGTTTATAAATAATTGATTAGCTTGCGATTGACAATGCATATTTGACTATTTAGGTAGTTCTTTGTGATTTGGCCGCACGCAACATACTTTTGGATGCAAACAACGTTTGTAAAATTAGCGAGTTTGGCTCAGCGCAATTTCTTGGTGACGAATGTTACTACCTTCTAAAAACTCCCGCAATGGTGCCATGGCCTTGGGTTTCTCTGGAAACTTTGGAGACCTGGAAATTTTACCTTAAATCTGATGTGTGGTCGATGGGCGTGACATTCTGGGAAATCTTTACACTTGGTCAGCAACCATATGAAGGTCTAACAGTGGGATGGCGAATTTTGTGGGAAATTGCGAAATGGATTTAGGCTTCCAAAACCAGAATTTGGTGGTGACGAAATGTAAGAACTGTGCAAATAAACTTCTACAAAGCAAATTTTTTTTGGGTGGAATCATTGGAAACCATTTTTGTATTGTTTCAGTTACAATGAAATTTTGAAATGTTGGTCAATCGAGGTTGACGCCAGACCGAGTCCCGGTCATTTTGGAGAATTTTTTCGGGGTCAAAAAAATGATCCAATCTACGTAAATATTAATACACTTTAGTAAATTTATATTATCGAGCAAAATACATAAATTAACATAAATGACATGATTCGTAAAACAATTCGAGATTAACCATGTAAAGCATGAACAAATTTTGTTGGAATTATTTGCTCCACAAGTTTTAATAAATTCTATAAATTTTATGCTTATTTTTATGTCTAGATTTTACTTTCTTGATTATCTTATGAGTGCTGTTTCAAAACTTCAAAAAAATAATTTTAATAAATTCAATACAAAATGAAACAAGAGGAAAGCAGATGAAATTTAATTGGTTATAGGCACGAGATGTCAAAGAGAACCAACTATCTTTGTTATCATCTTTTTATGCTGCGGAAACAACTTTTTCTTACTGGGATGGAAGGAAGGCAGAAGTCATTGCTAGGCTTTTTCCTTGGATTGAGACCAAGTCAAGTAGTATTTTGTGAAGGAGTACAAAGCTTAGAGTCTTGTTTCTCCTGAGTGAATAGTGTCGAGAAAATAGAAAATCCTAACATAATTATTTCTATTCCTTGAGGATGGGAAATGTCCCGTTTTTAACCTACAAACCAGTATCTTTCTAGAAAAATGATTTCCCAAGCTTGAAGAATGTGTGTGGCGACTAATATGAGCTACAAAGCTATCAGTAAGACCATGTTCTTGCAAAAACATTGGTTTAGAAGCATTGGAGAAGCGTTTATTTCTCGCTTGAGCGTCTCCTTATTTAAGAAAATGACGAGTATGATAATGGAAATAATTATTTTAGAATTACCTGAATCACTACATGCCAATTACAAAAAAGGGCCAAATGCCAGCTGTCTTGAGTAATTCAATCGCAACCAAAAAAGTTGATCATGTGGTAAATTTCATTTATGCTCATGAACTTAACATTAAGGGAAACTATTCGAACTTACTGGATAAATGAACAAGGACGAATGAATGAAAGGACAGTTTTCAAGTGCCTCGGACCAGGAAAAAAAATTCTACAACATGTAATTATTTAACATTTGCTCCCATTTGTACAAATTTTCTTACCATCTCTTATTTTTTAAATATTTGGTCGCATTTATTCAAAAAAAATTATCATCTCATAATTTTTTCTCATTTAAACATATACTGGTTACAAAATAAATTTTCATGTACAACGAAATGAGAGATATTTTTTTTAAAACTATGATTTCTTTACACAATTACTTCTCTATAATATCTAGCTTCCTTTAATCAACCTAAGTCATTTTAACTAAATAAATCAACACGACTTAAAATTAGTAAAATCCACCGATCCAAACTGTTCGGGTCATTGCTAATCTCTAATTTATTCGTCAAACAGGTTCGTTTCTCAAATTCGGAAAGAGAGTCAAATGACTCATTTAAACCGTAACGGTAGTTTAAGGGCTCGGAATTTGTTGCTTTCTTTTTAAAGAATAGCGGTATAGACTAACGTATACCACGAGGTAAGCCAATACACATACATAGAAGACGAGAGCAAAGTAATTCACAAAGATGTAATTAATTATCATCGTGTTCAGAGATTTGTCAACCGGGTGGGTGCTGATCAATGCCAATCGAATTATGTTGAAGCATAAGGAGAGAGTAAGCTCAGCCGTAACAATGAATCCAGTAAAAATAAAATTGCTTGCATGATGGTCCATCTTCTCAAATGACTGAAAATTGTAGGATAAAACATTTTGAGAAATGATTTAAATTTAATTGCAAGATAATCCAAATCAATTAATACACTTACGCTGTAAATTCCATGAAGAAACTGAACTCCAGACACAACTTGGACAAGGAGGCGAAAAAATAGCAAAGTATCCATGACTCCGACCATCATTGGTACGGCATGTAGTATTTCCCCTGTAATTAGCACAAAAATTCCCTTACAATGGAGCTCTTAGAAATGGTGTGAATTAAGAATGACAGTGAAATT
>JAHZMX010005313.1:0-10354 GCA_027743895.1 Seira musarum
TGGAAGAAACAATGACATTTGGATCTTTTACAATAGTCTCTTATGGCCTGACTTTTTGTTTCGTTTCGTGACTGTTGACTACTTGGGGATATTTCTCTTTCTTTAGGAACTCTAGCGATCTTGCATGCTACCTATAATTGCCATTTTTATTCTTTATGGCCCATCCTGCCACTTTTACAATGTTATTTTCCAAAAAAAAAACTAGAAAAGCAGATGAAGAAAGATCATGACGTTTACCATCTGCCCTATTACTTTATAACGACCAGCAACATTTTTTTTACTCAAGGAAATAAGTCCGCTTGTCAGAAAACGTTCTTTTCTCAACTTATTTCTTTTTTCACAGCAGCATCTTTTCTCTTTTGCAAATCTATCACGGAAAAGTAAAGAAAGGTTCAAGAGAGAGGATGAAGAGGAGGAAAAGGAGCTCAACTTGATATACGCTGTTGAGACATGCATGTTTCCACTTAAAAGAGGAAGATTTTCTCCAGGAAAACGAGAGGTATCATCAAGTATGTGTTTAAGGAAGGGTCGGGTCATATACTGTAAAAAAAAGTCCATGTGTATCTTATGCAGATAGAAAGATATTCTCGAAGGAGCACACAAGTTCATTCCATATTGATAGCCTTCTCCATTTTTACTCGTTCGCGTTTAAGAGAGGAGATTTATTGTATGGAGGAAGGAAACCAGGAAAGAAATTGAGTCGTCGCTGATGGGTTTTGGTTTAGGGATTTTCAACTTTCATCAGTATGGGATTGAGAGGAACGAGTGAGGAATAACTACCGCTACTTTTCATGCTGGAATGGAGTTTGTTCCGCGTGTACACTGTGTAGAAGTGCAATAGAGTCTTTCCTACAGAGACACATAAGTACATAGTACACTCATCCAACTCACACGCACACATTTGGAAAGACAAGGAGGGAAACACCGCATCACACCAGAAAATGCTGCTCCTCTTTGCCGAAGGAAGAGGCATGGGATGGTGGAACATCCAATCCATCCATCCAACTTCTTAACATGCATGACAAGACAAAATAAATGAAAAAATTGAACGCATTACCTTATATAAATTCGTGTACGTCATAATATTATCATTATTTTGAAGAAGCTTATTACAGTGTTGTTAGCTCCTTGAGAATATCATTTATTTCATCCAAAATTCAAAATATATTGGAAACAGCAGCCCTGCCTCGGCTGTGCCTCCGTATACGGTTGGATTGTGCTGAATTTTCAGTCCCCACCAAACCCTTTGACAAATACCCTATAGGAAAGGAAAAAGGAGAGGAAAATATGAAATTAAGATGATGGATAATACCATGGGAAAATTTGATATGGGAAGACAATAAGTGCAAAATGGCAACTTGTTTTTGACGGAAGCAATAAAAGAGAGCTTGAAAGCGGGTGTATAATGCCTTGTATACAAAAAATATGAAACGAAACGACTGAGAAAGCTGTTGCAGAGAGTGAAGCAATAACTAAGAAGAAAATCTGATTGAATATGAAGAGCCTCTTTGATAAAGTGCTCTGCCTGCGCTGAGAAAAAATAAGAAACTTAATTTAGTTCCTTTTGAAAACCAGCCTATATCCGGTACAAGTAAACTGATTTTTTTTCCGCGAGGGAGAAAAAAAGTACTCGGTTTGGAAGCGAGATGCTCGAGCTAGTGGGAGGAAAGCAGGTTTATTTAAAGTTGTGCTTAACTTGCCAAAAGTTTTTTTTCGCTTTACTTCTTTCCTGTGACAGGATACATATTTATTTACTGCATAATCAGTAAGAGAGAGAAAAGAAATCGAAAGAGATTCTTAGCTTAAATTGGTGAAAGCTTTTTCTCTCATTCTTTCCTTTCTCCAGGAGTACTTTCACTTTTTGTATTTAAATAATAAGTAGAAATGGTTGTAATACGATACGGTCCGGACATCCATTTTTTTTTCTTTTCGTCTCTCGAAAAAGTATAACAACTTTCCTTCTTTTAAGGAAAAGGAAGGGAGAATGACTGTTTCAAGTAGAAAAGAAAGGAAACGGTTCAAACAGTTTTTATTGGAAAAGGTCATAAAATCGCTGCAAATCGTTGGCTTACACGAAAAACGGGTTTGCTTAAATACTGAAACGGTTCCATTTTACCCTTTTTACTTCTTTTCCCTGTCCCTTTTTCACAATCCATTCCATCCGTTAAGAGCGAATGTGATTTTTATCCTGTTCCGATCAATATTATTATCATCAAAAGAGAGTGTTCACTTTCCCCCGTTCTTACAATTTCCTTGAAAGTACAACATGAGCAACAAAAAATCAGCGATTTAACCATTTACTTACGAATGTTGCACTGCTATAATACAGGTAGCATCAAGCTTTTAAGAGATTTTTTTTATGAAAAAATGTAAAAGGTTCACTTAACTTTTTGTCATTCTTCTTTAGAGATTCCATGAGGATTCAATAACGTTGTTCATACATACACTTGACTCGCCGATATTGTCAACTTAACTTGTTCAACAAAAGAGGTTGCATTTTAGAAAGTTAAAAGAAACTCTTTTTACTGCTTCTAGTATACTTTTCCGGAGATCGTTGTGTCTTCTTCAATGAATCCGATTTTGCAAAGTAATCTTTTTAAAAACATAATACTATAATACATACCCTTCAGCTTCCAAGAATCCCCCAGCCATCCTAAAACTTCAATTTGAACGTGCAAATGTCTTGTGCCTTGAGTTACACAATGCCGTGTATTATAGATTTTATTCGTGATTGAGATGACAAAAATGGCTACATTTTTGTATCAAAAAAAGTTCCATTTTGCTATTACATTACGTACTCCTTTCATAAGTATTCTTATCTTTCATCACGGAATTGAAGGAAAAAAAAGTAAGTACGTAAGGGTTCTACGTGGGTGCTCTATCTGTTGTTAAACGCACATATTTATTGGTGGCCATTCCCATATTTTTGTAATATAAAGATTACTGGAGCCGTTACCTATTTCGCTCCATGAAATCGAAATCGCTACTATCTATCTATATTTTCAATTCTTAAGGGGTTATCTTGACGTCCCTCTGTACTGCTGTTACTACTTCTTCATATAAAGCATTCATGGAACATTTACCCTCCTTAATTTTTCCCCCTTTTGGAAGGTGTACTGCAGTAGGAGCAGCAGTAGAGATATTAAGAAATGTAAAATCGCTTTACAGATACGATACGACATAATGGGAAAACTAGTATTAAGAATTGCATAAGTTGGATTGTTTGCGCTCATATGGAGCCGAAACTTTTTTCATTCCTTTCACTTTGATCTTGGCCAACTGGTTTGGCTATATGTATCACCATTACGGCAACATGGCCATCTGATGCAGTTTCTTTCTTTATTCGGTAAAAAATGATCTTACTTAGCATGTACGCGGTAGTTGAAGCATGCAATCCTCATAATAAAGTTTTCGTATTTTGAAGGAACATCGACAAAAGAATGGACTGCGACGCACCCGTTTTACTCACTCAGCTTACTCGACTCGTGGCACAGGATGTTTTACTTCTCTTGATGTTTGAACTTCATACATTAACGCTGGTTCTGAACTGCAATGATAAGGGAGAGGGAGTTGATGAGGGGAAAAGGCCATTTAAAAAGAAAGAAGGTGCAACTGGCGTGGCGTAACGATGGTAGGGTGTAACACGTGCAATGCGAGATGACGATGCACAAGGCAGTAATATTTTTTTGAAACATTGACCATTCATTCTATTTTTTAAGGGCATGAAAAATTTCTCTACTTTTTTATTACATGCAATTTTATACCAACACCACCATCCAAACAATTGCATTTAATATTATAATGGAGAGCGTGAAGGCTCAACTTTAAATCACTGAATAATCTTAACCGTAGAAGTATATCGCGGTAGAGAAAATAAAACTTGAAAACAGAGTTGTAATGATATAAGTAAGCTGTGAATTTTTTAAAGCAAACTATGTATTTATCACGGAATACAAGAATAGAATGGAGCCAGTGTAAATGATAAAGCTACTTTAAAGTTTTGTGTGGTGGTGAGGAAGAAATAAAGTATTTATGAAGGGTTCGCGGTGGACATTTATGAAAACACATTATTACGAAGTGGAAAAGAATATGATAAAAGTTTTCGGGTAAACTATGCATAAGCTATTTCTATGAAAATTTAATGAGACAGGCCGGCAAAGGTAATTTTGACTGGTTTTCACTATTACGTTAGTGTGTTGTAATATGCATGTAGAGGTGCTTTTTTTACAAATTCCACAATAGTTTTGTCGAGTTGAACTATACGGTTCTGGTTAAATACTAAGTTTATGTTCACAATCGCAGTCTCCAAATCCAACTTCCAACTCATATTTTACGAGATTTTCTGAAAAAAAAAAGCTTTTGCGTTTTTAGTATCCAATCACCCAAGCACAATAAAATTGACCAATTTCGAGATAAAATACGGAATTCCCATACAATTTCATTTCCTTCACAGATTGAAATGTAGACTGGATATATCACTATATTTTTATTATTACAACTTTATTAAAAGGACAATATTCGCAAAAAAAAATTGTTGCCATTTTTTCCAGTATTGGAATTGGGAAATGTCAATTTGATTTTATTTCACTACTCATCCTCACCACAAAAAAACAATCTGAGAGACAATTTTTATTGCGTGACAAATCCTACCTTACTCTCTTACTCCACTTGAATTGGAGAGCGGATGCTTTTATCTGTCGAGATTTATCCCCAATTCAAAAGTTCAGATGCATCCACACGGCAAATTTTTTATTTTTCGGCAGGACTGAAAAAAATAGTGAAATTCTCGGAAGTTCTTTGATGAGAAATAAAATACGATAGTGTGGCGTGGGGTAAGTATAGACAAGTTTGTGTCTGAACTGAAGTAAAGCAATGGAAAATGAAAATGCTTTTGAGATGTCTGGAAGTTATGTCATTGAAGACTTCTAAAAAGCAAAAGTTTATGGCATTGCTAGCTCCACTCACAGGAACAAATGTAAAATATAAACTTCCATTGCTTTTACTCTTTCTCACTTTGAAAGGAATGGGATACCCCTAAAAACTTTACTCTTCCATACAAAATAATGAAATGGAAACGATATACTCTTTAGAATTGCAAGCTTCCTATATTATCTTGCATGCTTTTCCTCAATTCTAGTTTAGAATTTAGTTTTAAAGAAAAAAAAATCAGTACAAAGGGAGAAATATACTACCTACTTTTGAAAAAGAGCCGTAAATCTAAAGTATATACGCTTAATACACTTAGATAGATCCTATAAAGTTAAATTTTTATGGACAAAAATTTTCCAATGCATCCCCCAGTACACTTCTCTTTTCAATCGAAAACATCTTGTGGAGTAAGAAGATGGAAGAGGAAAAATGAAATTGAGAAAAGTCGATTCTCGTTCCCTTTTGCAGGAGGAAATCTTCTATATAAAAATAAGTTTGCAAAGTTTACTGCCAACTTTCTGGGTCATCTTGCATAAAAACTGGAATAGGTACATGGAAAAAGAGAAGAAAATCAGTTGTTGGGAATGGTGCTTCTTGAACTAGAGGATTCTTATCCTGAGCTGATGCATTACATTATTCTGCTACCGCTACCGGGTGCGGGTTTGCTTGCTTGTTCATCTGGCCCTATTTTTAACTGGATGTAATCTAATACGAAAAAGATGTAGATGCCCCTGCCTAAAGTACTCGAATTTTGGGAGAGCACTTGAAAACGTCTTGGCATCCTTTTATAATGTGTTTTATGTCAGCCTGGCTGGCAAAAGTTCCAGGAAGATGAGACTCTGTGAGAGAATGGAATGAGGAAGGTCACGTGTTTCCATTTCCCCAGTATGAAGTCAAGCTCAGCACTTGAGAGAAAGAAACTGGAGTTTGCAATAAAAGTCTGCGAGATTCCATAGTTTTTCTTGGCAGTTTGTAATATGATGTCTTTTGTGCAGAAAAAACGTTATTTCTGCTAAGGATAGTGTGGTGCTAAAGTAGAGATTGTTATTGGAATACATTATGCAGAAGTGTAATTGACATGAGTGACAAAAGCTTAGATCACAAATCAAAAAAAAAATTCTTCATTACTGGTCCAAAGTTGGTCATCACGCCGCCCTGGTTGTGCTTCGATGAAGAACAAGCATCACACAAATTAAGTAAATTGTAGTATAATTTACCTTAATACAATGTAATATTCCCATTTTTATGAATTGTTTTTAAGCCTAAAAATCGGCTTTAGAAATGAAATGCTAGTGGAAATCTTCAAACGTCATTATATCCAATGCCACTTGAGTTATTTACATTTCATATTTGGCTTGATGATTGCTCATTGTTTCAAGAGCCATTTGGACCACTCCCTTCAAAATGAATGTAAAAACGTCAAGTTGAGAGTAGTATTGATTTTGATTGTTTTATTCAGTTCTATAGATATTTGTCCTGCTATGCATATTTAACGAATCATGTTTAATAATTCGGCGAGAGGCTTATCTAAAAATCTTATAATATTCGTTAAACTTGTCAAAGTCAACAAAAACATCCAATTTTTCATGAGATGACTGGCAAAGTCAAAACCCAAAGTTTGAGATTCAGACTCAGAGATAAACATTTCCAGAATAATTTCAGCGAAAGCTATATACTTACTGACAGGAAAACGGGAATTGAAAATAATCCTTGGAAAAGCAATTCGTGCATGCTCACACTAACTCACTCTCCCGTCGTGGTTTGTGTATTGTATGCGTTGGCAAACTCACTCACTATTNAACATCCAATTTTTCATGAGATGACTGGCAAAGTCAAAACCCAAAGTTTGAGATTCAGACTCAGAGATAAACATTTCCAGAATAATTTCAGCGAAAGCTATATACTTACTGACAGGAAAACGGGAATTGAAAATAATCCTTGGAAAAGCAATTCGTGCATGCTCACACTAACTCACTCTCCCGTCGTGGTTTGTGTATTGTATGCGTTGGCAAACTCACTCACTATTCCATTCGTCTTACTATTTTTCCAAACTATAATTCAAATGCATACACCATATTATTATGATTATCTCTACTGGAATCTATTTCTCTGTGAGAAGTAGTCAGCTAACAAGAACTGCAGACAAACAAAAGTGGAAGACAAAAACGGCTTCCTAGAACTACTTACATTAACAATAAGTCAGTATGAAAGCTTTTCACAAGAGAGTAAGAAAAAAAATGCATTAGAGCTAGTAGCTACACTTCTCAGTTCTCAATGTTCTTGTGTTATTGCTTTAAGTATTATTATTGTTTAGTCACCACCACCAATTCATTGTCCTCCTTCTTCACAGGAAAAAAAAATCTCTCATTTTTTCTCCTTTCCGACCCATCCCATATCCCGAAAATGAATGCAATGCCAATGCCAACGAAGAGAAATGCTTCGTCTTCTTATTGCGCTTTTGTGTGATATAACAGAACTGTGACATCTGTAAAAATGTAACATTTGCGAGAGCAAACATTTCTCCCACGCTTTTATGCACTTATTAATGTCAAGATGAAGCGGCTGGTTTGGCTTGCTGAGCTGTACCCTGCACCTAGAAACGGAATTCATGCTTCGGCATATACCATTGCAATGTGGCAATTCCCAGTAAGATTTTTTTTTCGTCTGCTGAATTATGTTCGAAAATCAGGCTGTAAAGGAAGTTGAGTAAAAAAAGACGGGAAATTATGGAGGAACTATAGAACCAGCAAAAGCCTCACACCAAAACGAAGAAGATGGGGTGCTGTAATATGAAATGACATTAGATGTGAGAAAAAGACAGTAGAAAAGGGAATATAAATGAAAGTGTATGTGTGGTGGGAAGATAATTCCATTTGTGTAAATTAATGAAAGTGAGTGAGGGCTGGGAAAATATGTATAATGTAGGGTTTGAGTCGAGTCTTCAAGACTTTGTCCGTCCGTACCATTATTTAAGTACGTTATTTCTTCTACTGCTTTTATGAAGCATCTCCCTATGCTCTGCTTTTTTCATTCTTTGTGGCGCATAAAATTTTTGAGGAATGGTTAGAATTATTCTGACAGTTTCCGAAAAGTCTCGCCTTTTTTAACCAGAAATAATATATTATGAATTCTTTCCTTTTGAAAATGCATGAGCACTGGGCACTTTTAAAAGTTTATACCTCATCTTGCCAACAAAAGTCACACTTTTCTTTGGCTTCTTTCATTTTTTTTCTAAACTTTGTGGAGTAAACAGTCATTAACAATGCAGCGAAGCGAGCAATCATTTAGACCGTTTTAATCTCTTTCCACCACACCACACCAATACCATTGCATTTTTTTTGCCACGAGCACAGAAATATGAAGCGTGGAGAATCTCATGGCATTTTTCAAAAATCCTGAGAAAATGGCAGAAGTCTAAAAATGAAAGTCTTTCTACAACACTCTTTGAATTCGACGTTCTGCCGGTCCTATCATAATATTCCCAAAAAAGGAGAAATTGTGATGTTCAGAATTCCATTATTATTATCCCAGCTATTTTTTGTATTTATGTATTCAGTCTATCTCCTATAAAATAAAGACCACTTGATTTTTTTTTCTCTGAAACGTTCTCTAATGGTCTTTTCCCTTTGTCAACGACCGACCGACCATCTTCATCTTAAAACTGGCGGAATATGAGAAAGGGTGAGAAGGACAAAGGCAAAGCTAACATTTTCCGCTGACAAAGCAGAAACTTTGTGCATTACAAATACGTACGTATGTACGTCGACAGGCTGAATGAATTTCACTCGTCATCATTTCTCCTCTTGCCTGAGAGCACAAATTCGTATCTTTTTTAAAAAGAACTCTTCGTCTTTTACTTCTTCATTCTTCCCGCTCATTCTGAACAATAACTCTCATCCTCATCCAATCCGCTGTTTCTCAAGACAAGGAGAAAAAAATATGAACAATGCATGGAGTAAGGAAAAATGATGAGGTTTTCCCTTATGAAAATAATATGCGTGTATTGCACATTGCATCGTAATGTATCATCTGCGCCCAAATGGTACATCCTTTACACACACGCAACGCATTCCAGGGAGAAAACACGATTTCCTTATTCCCTGACTGGTATCGTATGAATTCAAGGCTCAAGGCTGGGAAGAAGAAAATTGTCTTACATGCCGGCTGAGCTGAGCTGAGAGTGTCTTGTCTGGTTTCCCTGGCACGCGGCGGCCAGGGCAGACCAGAACCAAATAGAAGAGGATGAGGGAAGCAAAAAAAGACATTAAAACTAGTTACGACTCCTAGGACAGCAGAAAATCTAAAGAAAATACGGATGAATGGAATACATAAAGGATTGGTAGTAAATAGGAGGCGAGACATGAATGCTAAATATGCTCGAGAAACGTGGGCTGAAGGCCACATCACTAGAGCAAAAACCTATCTTTTCAAATGTAAATACATTTAATAATGTTGAGAACACAGGACATGATAATAATACCTTTCTGGACAAATAAGCAAGTGAGAATTCAAAAAGGAAATCGAGCAAGGTTGTGCTTATAAAATGAACATTAGATATTTCTTCGAACTACTTATTCCAATCCCAGAACTTTCCTTCTTGGTTATAAATGGCTCTTTAGGGATTTTCATATGAGGCAAGCATCTGAATAACATTTCATTTCGAGACATAAGAAACTTTTGTTGTACAATCTTAAGTAACGTCTTGAACGATCAATGCTTTTAATGGCACTAAGGTCTATTCTAATATTTGGTTAATATTATTATGTTAACTGATGTAATCTTGTCAGACAATGGTAAACTAAAACCTGCTTAAATAATTTACTATTCATTCGAGTCAATTAGGAACAAAAGGTTTATTTTGAATTCAAATCCATCCACCCGTTTCCGGATGCATCCATCACTGTAAGGAGAGGAAGGAAGGGCTTTAGAGTTCGATAAGCACGCAACTTGAATGAAAAGGCCAAACAAAACTCAATAACGCATCATCATTAGCGTTTTAAGTGCATGCACTTTTCTCATCGCTATACATACTCTCATTTATTTCCCTTTTTATCATCTGCCATAATCGTTGAAAGCAACAGCCAACGGAACTGTAAGCATGTACACTTGTACACATATTATTCCTACTGCGAGCAACAACAAAACACTATAAAGCTCTGAAAAAAGCAAACATTAGCATTAACAATAAGAGTAAACAAAGCGACTTTTGTCGGGGAATGCTTCATAAAAAAACGCGAACATCATTTCTAATGACCGCGATAGGATGGGATGCTTCTATGAATAATGTACGCCTACAAGGAAGCTTAAAACATTTTCGTTTCGCATGACTATACACAAATGTTTTGAGAGAGAAAATAAACTTGTATTATGCATCCCTCTTGTCTCCACATCCGTTCGGAAGAAAGGAACAATTGTTGCAGAAAAT
>JAHZMX010005314.1:0-22734 GCA_027743895.1 Seira musarum
CTTACCTTACGCCGCTTCCATTCACATTATAACCTCAAGATTAATTAAGAACTGGAAAAAAGTTTACTATCGGGCTAAAAATTGGACTAAATTAAAAGAATCGGTGTTACATCACGACTTATGTGGAACGTATTACTTGATTAAAAGTCTGCGTCCCATTGGATTTCACTGTGGAAGTGTAGGGGTAATATGCAAGCGCACCACTGCTCTGTATTTTAATCAACTTGTGATTGATAGTACAACTGTTTTATTACTACTCGAGGCATTAAATGTACGTTGAGAAAGGGACAAAATTACTAAATAAAAGAATTATTTCCCACTAATTACAAACAATTTTGACAATTGTAAAATATTCAAAAAAAAATTAAATAAGTAGATTATAATTAACGAAAGGATTATGCAATTGGCAAATCAAATACAAAATGAGAATGTAACGTTCGTACACATGTAAAAATATCGTGTTTAAGAATGACATTTTGTGCACCCCAAATCCCAGCTTGTATTAGGCAGGGGGATTTATGCAAATGACACGAATGACATATTGATTAAGTACTTATGTATCATAGTGCAACTCAGTCCCGTTTGATCCCTTCAAGTTGAAGCTACAACAACGTCAGAAACTGACCGTTTTCATATGATAAATATTGTATGATACCTCACAATTTATTTATAGCCTGAAAATTATTGCCTTTGGGCATTGGTTCAGTTCTGTTATAATTACATTATCCTTGGCTCGACCCGTAATGTAGGTATTTTGCATTCCAAAAAAGCACTTTAAATGATTTTTTGTCTTTTGAACTTTCTGCTGTCTACTTGTAAAAATCAGACTATCCAATATTGCGAATTCGCTACTTTCATTTGAAATTCGCTACTTTCATTTGAATGATGTAGCAGATGCATCCTAAATCAACTGATGCCAATCATGCAAAGAAACTTTCCTTTTGGACTTGTGCCGCCAAAATCCATTAAAAATAAACAGCCATTTTCCTACTATTTCCGCATCAATGATTTGTCTGGCATCGTGATTAAAACTGCTGCATCCGCGTCGGCAAAATTCATGAAGTGCATATGCCACCAATTAAAAGACTGTTTTGACTTTGATTCTCGGCAAGTCGTACGAAGGAGTCGTGTACCAGACCCGCATAATTTATATGCGTCATTTAATTTTAAACTCAAAAAAGTGCATTAAAACTATCAACAAAAACTGATCAGAAGCTTAAAAAAATCAAGAGCGCGCCATTTCTACCGAGAGCATGCGTCAGCCCTGATCTACATAAATTGTTCGCTCCAGAGTGCAGTAGTACGCGTTTGCCTCTACAAATGTCTATGCTCATTTCTCATTAACTATTTTAGTGGTTCCACGCGTCGGTCGCTGTAAATGCGAAGGTCAAGATCATCAATAAATTTTCCCGATCATAAATTATCATATCGTATGGCGTGTACACTGGCTTCACGCCTTCGTTCCACACACAAATAAGGTAGGCAGTGGCAAAACTCACGACGCACGATCAACAACACTCGCTTCATTACTGCCTCGCTCCGCTCCGAGACAATTCATTCACTCTTCGTCACTTAGTTATCTATTATATCATGTACCTAAGTATTTAACACGTGTGGAGAGATAATTACCACTCAAAAATAATCTGAGCATTGACTGATAAACATAAAATCATGAAAATAAAAAGCTAAAACAAACTTTTTCGTTTATGGCTTTCCCAAAACCCTTTTAATAATTTTCTATTTTAGTTTATGATATGCATAAACTTTCCACGTGTAATATTTTACATCCCTAATCGGCAATCCGATCTCATTATGCTCATCTGCAAAATTTTTGCATTACAATTATTATTTCGCACATGATTCTTTTGGACAGTTCCCATCAATCGGGGAAAATATTCCGTCACGTCATTGAACAGGCAAAAAATAGATCTTGCAAGCGTAAGCATATCCCTCCTTTATTCTTTCTTGGGCGAATGCCATTGCCAGGGTCAAGACAAGCCTACTTCTTCCACTCCATTTGTATTGTCATAAATTAGAATGTGCATTTTTCTTTTTTATTATCCAAGCCCATTAACTCATTACTTGAATGGACATAAACAAGTAGACCGACAACGACCAAGACCAAAACGACCGAAAACAGCAAAACCAGGACCAGACTCAAGCCAAGACTAAACTTAACTCTTTTCAAGTTTTATTTTTAAGAATGAGAAAAAAATATTTTTTTTTTTCTATTTTAAATTCAATCTGGAGTGATTTATCTTCTTCTCGTGTCATTCGACTTTTTATGGGATGGAAACAACTTTGAATCGGACCACCTTCGCACCGCACACCACACCATCATCCACCACCGGCATTGCAATCACATGGGCCATAATGAATACGCGTTTTTGCCTCCCTCTTGAAAGCAGCAGCCTACAGCAAGGTTTCCATCATCCTTTTTATTTTAATCATGATGCTGAAAATGCAAAAATTCAATTTTTCACCGCACGCCAAGCCATCACATCGTAGTCGTCCGTCCGTCCGACGGCACGGCTTTACGATAGTAGTCCAGTCCCCGAGCACATTGAACACATATCTTTGACTTGACTTACAATTTGAACTTGAAGAAAAGAACATTTGAAAAAAAAAATCCTTCTGAGATTTTTTTTGGGATGGTCCACAAAAAATTTTCATAACAGGTCCCAGATCCTGAACTTGGCCTTACCTTGTTAGCCAATTCAAGAACGAATTAAACGAATGTAATTGAAATTGAAACTGGAACTGGAAGGGAGATAAAAAAAAAACAGGCATTTCAAGAAAAGTCCAGCGCTTCTCGAAGAAGTAATTTACGCACGAACAATAAAAAAAGACCCAAGAAGTTTGGGCATCATATCATGATCATCATGATTATGATATGATCATCATCGTCACAACCACAACCAGCAGGAGCAACCTCTGTATCCACTTCACAATGGGGAAAAGGTGGCTAAAAAAGGTGTGTTAACGTAAATACAATAATGATAATGGATACTTCATCATTTTTTTCACTCGACAAGGGAAGAGAAGAAAGGAAAAAAAAGAGGATCTCTCCATCATGAATATTTAAAAGCACGTTGGTCTCTAGGTACACGTTTCATGGTGTCATTCGTCTTTCCACTTGCGAAAAAAAAATTCAGTACGTGGGCATGGGCATTGGATCTTGATTCGAACTGGAATGGGAAGAAAATTTTTTTTTTCCTTGTTGATGTTTTGCAACTTTTAACCTGCCTGTGCCCTGACTTGGCATGCATGAAGACTTATGTTCGCGAATACATTGTTTTTTTTACTTAAACGAAGATGATGATAACAAATCATATTATTCAGGCGTCAGTGGCACTCTAGCACTGGCATTGATAATGAGATAAGCAATGACTCATGAACATAAAACAGATTGAATGTCCTTGGTTTTTGTCGTCTCTTAAATAAAAAGGCAAAAGAGTTGATGATGATGAGCAAACACATTTTTAGCAATTTTTTTGCAGACAAGTGTTGACTTTTTTGTGAGAATTCGCTGTTTTTGTTTACTATGATTGCAACAACTACTTCACTCGAGCTCGTGGCTTCTGCCTGATAATCACTTTGGGGGAGACCACAGGCAGACTAAAAACCGCCGAGACAAAAAAAGAAGAAGAAACTTTCGGGGTTTTGGCTGAATGAGCTCGTTATACTCATTTGCTAATTGAACGCTTGGCTAAGAAGAGCTAATAGGATTTAGCAGGAGGGTAATAAAAGATGTGTAAAAGTTTTTTATACAAAAACTACCCGAACCTGACTCACACCTGGAGCAAAACAAGTTAATTAGTTCGACAAATTATAAGCACGGTTCATTGAGGTGGGAGGAATTAGTTATCGAGAAAAATACTTTGTGTTAAAAACCTACAAAAATGAAGTCTATTCGAGTTCGTCAGCTTCCCACAACTGTCATTGTGGGTTGCTGCTGTTCAGCTTTGTTGTGTTCGTACACTTTGAGGAAGTTGCAGAACTGGAAGGTAAGGAAGTCGGAAGTGAAAGTGCTTTGTCTTTTTTGTTTTATTATGTGACTTGGAGTAAAGTGGATTTTGGGTTTTCAGCGCAAGCAAGAGCTCCTCACAAAAATCCAAAGGAAGCAAGGAGAACGTCAAGATCAATTTGACAGTTTGCGTGAATCCCATCCAATTGACCCTGAGTCAATCTCAATTACAGAGTTGAGCTTGGAAGTTCTAGTTGATAAGCTTCAGAGGAAAGAGTTGACAGCTGTGGAAGTATTAAGAGCGTACATTGCCAAAGCCGTCCGTGTCACAGATCAGTTCAACTGCATTACAGAGTTTATCCCTTGGGCTGAGGAACTTGCGGAGGAACTTGATACTCTTCAAACTCCAAGAGGACCTTTGCACGGACTCCCCATCGCCATCAAGGATGATCATGACGTGGAAGGGTTGGACTCTACGATCGGGTTTGCAAAGTATTTGTATAAGCCTGCGCAAAAGAATTCAGTCCCTGTTCAGATATTAATTGATCTTGGAGCTGTGCCGTTTTGCAAAACCAATGTTCCACAAGCTTTGGCCTCAATTAACTCAGAATAATCCCGTGTTTGGAACGACGTACAATGCACTGGATAAGTCCGCTAGTCCAGGAGGAAGTTCTGGTGGTTCGGTAAGGCATTCAGATTTTGAAAAATCTTGACATTTTGAAAGTGATCTAAATTAGAATTATTGGTACAGGGTTGTATTGTGGCAGCTGGAGCTGCACCTGTCAGCACAGGATCTGATTTGGCAGGTTCCCTCAGGATACCTGCACATTTTCATGGGCTCTGTTCCCTAAGGCCAACAAATGGACGATTAAGTTGTGAGGGAATGAAAGGAAGTTTGAAACAAGTCATAACAAGTAATTTGATTATTAACTTTGTAATATCATGCAAATTTAAGAGAATTCCACAATGGATTTAATTGGGGCATTGTGATACTTTAGCAAACGCTGTTACCGGTTTCATCACAAAAGATGCCAAATCACAAGTAAAAATGTTCAGAGCTGTAACAGAAAACAAAATACAAAACAGATATGATCCTACTTGTGTTCCAGTGCCATTTAATGAACAAGTACGTGTTTAACGACATTTAACCATTACTTTCACTATCAAAAAAGAAAATTTCAGTTTTTACTGTTTTTTCTTTCAATTTGTAGTTATTTACCTCAACAAAACCAATCAAAATTGGTTATTATACAAGTCTTCCAATCCTCCCTGCATTTGGGGATACCCCAGTCACAGTCCTCCGTGCCAAACAAGCCTTAGAGTCTATGCAATATCAAGTCGTAGAATTTGCTCTTCCCGACTCATTCGACCTTACCCGAAATGTTTTTGCCTTGTACTGGTGTGACCTTGGGAAGAATCTCCTGAAGGAGTTTGAAGGAGAGCCTCTAAGCAAGTCTGGAACTGGTTTGGTGGGCCATGCAGACACATCCGTGTGGATGCGCAAACTCTTAGCCAGACTTTTCTCAGTGAAGGGACTGCCAATGCATTCAAGACGAATGAAGGAGCTATTAGAATTGGGCTTGGGTTACCAAAAACTTGACAAGTTTACTGAATGCGTCAATCATTTGAGGGAAATCAGAAAAGAGGTGTTCAGAAGGATGCAGGAGGAAGACATTGACTTACTTTTAGGGCCAGTATTACCTTTTCCAAGTATTGAGGAGAAGGTTACCAATTTGTTTGCAAGTAAGTCCATTTTAAGTTTGCATATCATCTCGAGATTTTTGGAGTGAGATAGATAATACTGCTTCCGTTTTCGAACTTATCATAAAGCAAACATTTTTTAAATTCCAGTGTCAACAATTTACACATTTATTTGGAATGTTCTCGACATGCCTGCTGGAGTTGTGAGATTTGGAACTGAGACTGGTCGACTCATTGATAAATGCAACACTGAAAAAGACAGCTACCTCGAAATGCTGAAAAAGTTTTTACCTTCAGCCATCGGACTTCCAATCAATGTCCAAGTGATTGGAAAACCCTACCAGGAAGAAGTCGTCCTCAGGCTATTATGTGACCTTGAGAATTTGTATGAAAAGCAAATGCAACAACAAAATGCGGTATTAATGACTCCGGTGAATGGAACTAAGCAGAATGGTCGAAACGGATTGGGCCCGTCTTCATCCGCCACAGCATAAAAATAAAATACTCGCGGAATGAATTACTCCTACATAATTTAAAAATACTGATCTTACTAAACTCCAACCCAAGCGAAACCAAAAAAAAGACAGCTTTAGTTATTTTATATTTGTTAATTTTATTTTCAGACTAACAAATAAAATGTTTAGCATTTGAGTGGCACAAAGATACCCATGTCATGAAGTACTCTGTCAATGCAACACAATAAAAAGTCCATGTCCCTCCCATCCAAGTCTCCAATGTGTCCGATACGGAAACAATCTGCGTTGGTCACTTTTCCAGGGTAAATCAACTGGCCCATGTCGCTCAATCTCTCGTAGAATTCTTCGAATTTGAAGTTCTCATGAACTGGGTAATGGAATGAAGTGATAATGTAACCGGCATATTGGTTGTCCACCAACTGTTTGAAGCCACGTTCAGCCATGCCCCTTTTGATACGCTTTGCATTTTCTGCATATCGTTTTGCCCTCCCGGCAACACCACCTTCGTTTTCGAGCTCAATGCAAGCCTGTCTCAGACCGAGAATCGCGTGAGTTGGAGGAGTGAAGCGGAATTGGCCGTTCAGTTCCAAGCCTCGCCATTGTTCATACAGATCCAAAGAAAGAGAAGTCGAATTATCTGAAAAGAAAAAACATGAAACAAGTTTTTTTTTTACATAATTCCTGACGGTGTGGCTGCATTCATTCACATTACCTTTGCATTCCTGAAGTGCGTCAATTCTTGCAATTACAAATGCAAATGCTGGCACTCCTTGAAGACATTTGTTAGCCGAGCTGATTACAAAGTCAGCGGTTGAGTAATCGGCTTCTATGCCCCCAAAACTGCTCATTGCGTCAACGATGTACTTAATATTCATATATTTCCTTTTTAAAAGATTCCCTAATTTTTCAATCGGGTTCACAACTCCACTTGTGGTCTCACAGTGAACTACCGCAACAGCAGAGAACTCATCAGGTTTCCCAGATTCCAAAGTATTTATCGTGTTTTCCACTTGAATCGGTTGTGTTTCTGGAAATTCTAGCATTTCATTGGGAATGCCGGCTTTGTCCAAGATTGTCTTCATCCGCTTTCCATAGGCACCATTTGCGACTACGAGAACCTTGAAAATGCAAATGTTGTATTACACGAAGGAAAGTTTTTAAGTTCTTTGTCGTTTGCATTTGTCTTACTTTCTGACTCCGGTCGATAGCCGATTGCAAGACAGATTCCACAGCAAACGTACCGCTGCCTTGCATCAGGACTGCGGTGTACTCGTCCTTTGGAAGGTCTAGACAAATTCTCTCAAATTTCATCATTGCTTTCATAGTTCGTAATTCCAGATCGATCGTAATTCGAATTAATTTCTTACTTGCGATGTTAACCAAAGTAGTTCGTAAATCCTTTACGATTTTTATAAATTCCGTATCCCTTGAACCCATGTCTCGAGCAAGAGCTGCTTTCACTGTTGCCGTCACGCATAATGGTCCCGGAGTGAAAAGCTTCTTTTCAGTTGCAGCTAAAAATGATAAAAATCATTTTAGTAGTTTATCAATTTCAATTTAACAATCCCACGTCATCAGTTCACCTACAATTGTAATTTCATAATGATGACCTTTTCTATCTGGAATTGGAACACTGTCCAGATTATGAAAACTAGCTGAGGATGTAAATATCCTTCTTTTTCTCAAATTCGCAATGACTAGTGAATGAGATGCAAATTCCTTAAACCTTTTCATGATAAGTACTGAAACCCCCCACCAAAGTTGCAAATGCAGCAACAAGATGAACGAGTTCACTAAAATCGATCAACGTGTTTAATAATTGCGCTAATCTCATCTTGGAGTGAAGGCAGAGATGAGATTTTTATGTGATCGTCATTATGACTCATTCATGATTCACCAAAGCAATGAAGCTTTATTGTAACACTTGTAATAAAAAGCTAACAACCACATATATAGCTCAAAATTGGCAATCAAATCATTTTGCGTATACACCTGATGTAAGAACTTCCTAATGAAGTTCTTACTTGTACTTCAACAACTTAATATTTAGCATAATAATATTCAACATTACAAAAATAAAACAATTTTCAGAGAATCCAACGTAAAATAATTAACATTCTAGAAGCTTAAAAAGATTTATCACAGATCAGTATCGTTGTTGCTCCTGAAGTCGCTGATTTTCCTCCTTTCCACCTGAACCGGCTGCCATGGAAGTCATCTCCACTTTTTCTTGCAAAGCTGTGCCTCCTCCACTATCCCATGCACTAGATATAGTGAACGGCACTTTTCCCGGACCATTTTGATGAGTCAATGCAGTAGGGATTTTTGTTTTGTTGGAAGGAATTTGGGGAAGTGCTCGAATAGGAGTGCCCCCTCCGGCAGGGGATGCAGTAGCCGAGTTATTTCTTGAGTCCATAGGAGCTGTTTTGTTCTTTCCCTTGAGACCTATTCGCTTCTTTGATTTCCCTAGAATAATAAATTGCTTTTGATTTCTTTTTATACACTTTTTAAAACAGTGACTGTAACTTGAAATAAAACCTTTTGAACCAGATTTTATTGATGAATTGTCAATCGCGGCACCCTCTTCCTGAGATGGACCACCAGGTCCTTCGTCCATAACAATATCAGTTGCAGTAGTCGCCTCCGAAATAGCAGATACAGCGGACATTGAAACTGAGTCGTGAGTTGACGTAGATCCCTTTCTGTCCTTGAAATATTCCTTGTGCACCTCAGCGAGTGTAGTGACCATAAATATTTCTTTATTTTGATACTGGAATTCCCAAACACACAGAAAAAAGAGTTAAAGCATTCAAAAATCGCAAAAATGATCTGAAGTATTATTCAATTCAATGAACTACATCTAATTCAGTGGATCCTGCAGCAAAATTATGACGTATTCCAATCGGCGTAGAGTCCGAACTCAAATCCTCAGAGGGCTCATAAGCCGCATTGATAATTCCATCATCCGAGTCAGCCCCCTCAGGGGATAATCTGCGTGCCGCAGAAATCCTTCGAAAGCCCTTCTCGTTATTGTAATAAGGATCGTTAGTAGTGCTGCTAGCTTGATTAGATAAAGCTAAACTATTGAGAAAGCCCTTTACATTTGCAACGCCTCCACCACCACCACCACCGACTCCAATTAAATTCTCCTCGTCCCCGTGATCCTCAATTCGATTGATAATTTCCGGCCTTGATTTTGGAGACTTGAGTCGCGGTAACTTGACGGGTTGATCGACAAAAGGAGAAGAGTTTGTATTAATTGGAGGAAGAAGTGGAGCGGGAATTTTAGACGGAGCTGAAGCTTCAGATACGGGAAGCCTAGTAACAGATATCGGCCTCGGCGTAGGCTCTGGTGAAGGTTCTGTTGTACGGGTTTGGGGCACTGTCGTATCTTTACTGGTTGCACTTGAAGATTTTGTAGTTGTAGCCTGGGAAGAGGCAGATGGGGGCGCCTGTGCCAATTCTGGGGATTCGTTTGGAAGATCACCATCATTTTCTGTGACCTCTGCTGGAACTTGTACAGCTCCGTTAACTTGTACTGTTTGTGAATCTTCCTCCACAGCTTGGAGTCTTGCAGCCTTCACAGCTTCGCGTCTTGCTTTCTCTCGGTTCTTCTCCTCCATTGTGTCTGAAAGCACGCGGTTGTTGATTTCCATGTAATTCGATTCGATATAGGAAACAAGCCATCTAATTAAATCAATTCAAATTTAGAAATCTCAGATTCTCCCTTTACACAAAAGTATTTTTCAATCAAGAAAAATGTGTTACTTGAATCCTTCAAAGATTCCTTTGTCATTGATCAGATCTATCGCACACGACACGTCAAGTCGGGTTAAGCACCGTACAGAATTGACTAGCTGCTGAAGATTTAACATGTTATCCAACTCACTTTCGGAAACACCTTCCAAATCGATTTTATTCGCTAGTCTGTAAAGGTTGTCACGCTTCAATTAGTTCATTCATCCAATAAGAAAACAAAACATTTTTACAGTGTATTTATCTTATTTAATTACAACAACACGGGTTTCCCTCGTATCCTATGATCACTGAGAACTTTGTGGAGAAGTTCTCCAGCCTCAGGTACCGTCTCCCGTTGGCTTGTGTCAACTACGAAAATGACACCGTGAGCCTACAAATTGGGTACCCATTTACCAAATATCTCTATGGATTTTTTAAAAAATTGTCTGATCTTTTTGATGAAATTGAAATCGAACTCACATCGGCATAATAATGATCCCAAAGCTCCTGTATTGATGCATGGCCACCAAGGTCGTAAATATTAATAGTAGTCTTTTTCTTTTTCACTGTGAACGTGTTAAATCCCTTGGTTTGAACGTAGTTCGTATCTGGAAGTGATTTCTTAACTACCGGAAGAAAACAGAAACATAATTAAGATTTAAGATGCTTTCTATGAGTCCTCTCCGTATGATTTACTCACATTTGTACAATCTCAATGCGATAGTAGACTTCCCCACTGCCTGCATTCCTAATATAATTAGCGATATCGATTTTTTCTTGAACTCTGCAAAACCCAAGTAAACGCAAATTAAGTTTATCTGTTTGAAAAATAATGTAATGTTTTATTAGTTTATCTAACTTACTTGCTGACATTCTCCATTTGGACCAAGCTAGTCCAATCCTTGAAATCCCTAATCTCAAGCAATTTCCCATTTGTACAAATTCCTGTTTTAAACGATCACTACACTTTGTAATAATGACATTATCTAGTGAGTTGTTTGGTAAATTTTTTCCGTAATTAAAAAAGAACTATCATGTCCTCGCCTTTCCATTTAGTACTTTCACTCATTAGGTTTGTGAAATGACGGAAATGAAGTAGAAAAAGCTCTTACTTTAGCAAGATAAAATTTTTAAATTTTTATTCCATGCATGAGACAGAAAATGACTAGTTTTTTTTTGTCTAAATGGACGCATCGATTTAAATAAATTGCTTGTTATGTTTTCGGAGCTTCAGGTACTGGTGGTACATGAAGACGATGAGGCACACACATCACATAACATGATTGTGACACATTCATTAGATGGGTACACTGGCATATGGCATCATCATCGCAATCAGAGATTGATTTTCGTCCCACCTTGGGTAAACGGGATTGTGTCACACTTTGTTTTCCAGTGTCGTTGCTAAGATACCTCTTTCAGAGGGACTCCCACAAGACATACAAGAACAACACCAACAGATAGATATTTCATGTCTGACAATAACTATGACTATGACCATGACTGTGAATATGTGGTTTTTGTACAAGCGTCTATTTTGGTGAAAAAAATGTATGGACATTTGATGGAAATGGATTAAAATGACCGTGAGGGCTTGACGTGAATCGGAGCCAAAATAACAATTTGACATTTACTATATCCGCGATTAGCCGAAATGATAGCGCGACACTAGAAGACAAGATGGGTGTCTATGTCCATCGCCAATTAGCGATGCATTATGCATCTCTGGTGTAATTAGATGGATGTAAGCTTCAATCAAGAAGGGAAAATTAAAATTGGTGATGACAGTTTTACCTGGTGATGATGTAGATGGCTGACGCGGATCCATTCCGAACGGGTCTTATGAGTACACAACCAATGTTCACTAGAGAACAATTACGTTAACAACAGCAAAACAATTTAATTAAGCCCAAAGTGTGCTTTTTCCTGGTTAGGCACTGTCTTATGGCGTTTATATTAGTATTTGATTCATCGACAGCTTGGCAGCAGCAGCATCATGGTCGTCACTAAAATTCCGGCAATTTCTTAATGACTCTTTGTGTATGATGTTTCTCACAATTACAATTAGGAATGCTTTACTTAATCCTAGTCCTTTGACAGCAAATGAAATGGCTATGGCTAGTATAAGTCAAGTCGTAAATTTAAACGTGGGCAATGATAAAATGTTAACATCCATTGATGCAAGGAATATGTCTGTATTTACTAAAAGGCTTTACAACCACGTCTGTCATAAGCACACATTAAAATGAGATCCGAGAAGTGTGGAGGCTCAATGATGTGCATTGCATTACAAACTATGCTCCTAAAATTATCAGGAAAAATGGTCGAGCGAGTGATAACACAAACAATATTCGTTATCAACAGGATATAATATTTTGTGGGATCATGATTCCATCCAACTTTCTCAAGAGGTACATAAGCTTCGTGCATAAGAATATCCATTCTATGGAGAGAAAAAATGCAAGGATGAATGAGAGTGAGAAGTGAGAAAATATGGAGTTTTACAAGGAAATTGAAAGATGAGAAAAACCTAAAAGGATCTTCCAAAACTAATGCTCGTTGTGCACAACTTATTCAATATGCGAAATAAGGCTGTATTGGCGTATCTAGAAAAGGTACTTAATTTCGTCATTGGCTTATTTTACTTAGTTTTTTATCTGCGCTTACGTATTATAATTTGTCATTTTAATGGCGTAATAAATTGTATTGCAAGGTAAGTAGTATTCATGCATTTTTTTTGATAATTATTACATCTTCTTCCATTCAAATTAATCGAATCAGTCAACTCATTGAATGCCTCGTATTTTTATATATTTTTTTCCTTATTTCACTTTTTGTAAAGTCTATTAGCATCTTTATGCTACAACTATGGAATTTCGTGGTAAGTAAATCAGCATTTTTCGTACTAAAAGCCCTAAATTTATGGCCTTAGCTTTGTGAATGCAGTCTTTACTGAATAAACTGTACTGAAGCAAATAACGCTCGAAATCGAAAAACGAAATACATACTTAAACTAATAGTATAAGTAGCCCACAAATTACATTCACATTATTTTCACCGTCAAACATACACAATATATTTTTTAGGTATCATCATAATAAAGTATCATCTTGGTTAAATGGAAACGATTGTATGTATACAAATGTATTCATGCATGCTTTTCCCCATCCCCACATCATTTGTCTGTTTTCACACAACATCATTCAAATCTTTTTATTTTACACATTTCTTTTCGTCTACACAAAAAATTCTTGATCATCATATCATGATTATCATCATCAAATCATTTATCATAATATTTTTTATCTACATATAAGAAGGAAACTTGATTCATTGTTTTAATAATAATAATAGTAATGCAGCTGAAAACGAAAAAATTGAACTTACAGCATTAAGAATATAATACTAATTAATAATTAATTAGGTAATAATAATAATAATTAGTTCTGTATGTACGTAGTAAATTTCATTCCTAAAAACATTATCATTATATTTTTCACACTCTCTTTCTTTCATGTCGCGATCATTCATTCGATTCATTCATTTCCTCCTTCATCTGCTTTTGTTTGTTTTTGAAAACAAAATTATCCTATTTGAAAATTATCCTAAATTTTTTCTTTGAAGTTTGTTTTTCAGCTAGAGAAGTAGATGTAAAAACGACGATGTAGTTGTAGTAGAGTAAATTTATTACTTAAAAATGAAATATGAAAGGAAGTTATTTCACTTTTCACTATTTGAATAACAAAATCCGCGATAACACAAAAAAAGTGCTAAATATTTTGACCCTAGGCATGTGTGTGTTTAGGTAGGTATGTTTGCTTTCATTTGGATTGGATATTTTGAAAAAACGGTTGAATTTTTGCAAAAAGACAAGATTTTTGGCGTGAATAAAGTAGGTCATCATTTTATAACGTCACTTTGAATTTGTTACTGTTTTTGTTATTCATTTTTCTCAGAGTGATTCTCTGTTACAACTGCTTCACGTTTTTAGTGTCCCATTGTATATTTTTTGTTTTCTAGAAAGGCTTTTTTAAAACACAATTTCTTTTAAATGACATAACTGCGTGGTGCAACTATGTAAGAATAAGTTAAATTAAATTAAAGGATTTGAAAAATTTTCCTCGTCTAAGAAATTCTAGCAAGGGGGGCATGAAAAGAATAGTCAGTACATATAAAATATCCGTATAAAGAAGAAGAAAAACAAAAAGGAAACATAATTTTGATAAATAATGTTCGACTAGACAGTTACCTTTCGAATCTCTGCCATAATTTCGTTCGGGTCTCTGGCGGATGTAGTCTTCATACTAAATGTGAAACGTAATGATCTGGGCTGAAAATCATAAAACAAAATACATACACACATTAAACCCGTGCATAGAAAGTCTTTGTCGAAATTTATGACAAATATAGGTAATATAAATTGTGTGGCCTTGCTTACTAGTACCTTTACGTGCTCGTCGTTCCTGGGCTTTACATGTTCGTCGTTTGAGTTGTTCCTGAAACATTAAATTCAAGCCTATGTACAAAGCAGCAATATCAAATATTGTCGAATATGTTTATAATCTTAACAAATCTTTGTTAAAATTATACTTAAATGTCAAAAATTATGTGTATTTAAAAGGTATTGAGCCCATGTTAGTAAAAATAACCAAAAATAAAAAAAAAACAGTAAAACTAAAACTTCATCTCTTTTATCCCGGATGAGATGATGGTCAATAATGGAAAGTTATTAATAAAATAAAGCGTTTTAAAAAACAAACTCCAAATAAATCAAACAATAAGGCTAGTCAATTTCAGGGGGTCACCAAGAAAAACTTCGAAACTGTCTCCGACAGGGTGAATTAGGGAAAAGTCCAAAAACTCCATACTCCAGACCTACTAGAAATTTCTTTGCAAACAGGCGTCAGCTTTAAAATTAAAAATAAACTGCGGCTTGATAAGGCATTAAAACAAACCCCGCCATACGCAAACACACAGGATAAGGTCAAATGTCTTTCATAGCCCAGGCGGCCGATTAATTGAGTCTCACTCAGAGGGCTACACTCACTCACGCTCGAAATAGGCACCCAGATAGAGAGAGAGAGAAAGAGAGGAGGATCGAGGGGAGCAGAGAAAAAGAGAGGATAGATAATTATGATAAACCGGATAATTTTTTTAACGATTAACAAACAGCAGCAAAAGTAGCAGGAAGGTATATCTATATACCCGAAATAAGGCCTTTTGTTTAAGGAATTTTTGCTTAATTTCTTCAGTTATATTGTATAAAAAGTAATTTCTTGCCCTAAGTTTTTTGTTTGTGTTTTAAAAGGAAATTTTTCACATGGGTCGTACCTTATGAAATAAAGAAGGAGGAGAGGGGAAGCTTACCCAGGGAGCTTAGACGTGGGGGTTGTGCTCTCCATTGGCCTTTTGGAGAAGCGTGAAGACAACTTTGAAAAGAAGGAGGATCTTGCCGCTGGATTGATAGATGACGTGTCCTGCGTAGTTAAAGCTGAGTACGCGTTCGCGGTGTGATTCCGCCGGTTCTGTCCGCTGTGAAAGGTGGAGCGACTCGGAACGTTACGGGGAAATGACGTTCTGTTCGTTGCGACTGAAGTTGTCATTACATTTGTCTTGTTCGTGCTGCACAATCAAATCATAATAACCAACATTAGTTCCTCATTAACGTTTTCCTAAATTATCAACACTCATTCATACATTTACTTTCACCAACACTTGATTACATTACTGACTGGAACAAACAACAAGCGACGAATATGTAAAGAAAAATTTCGTGAACAACAATAATCAGCTAATTGCATTCAGAGAAAAAGAGAAAGGGCCTACAGCCAAAAACAAGGGCTATAGTACAACTTTCTCCCAAAAACTACAATCCAAGTTTACCCGCAAGCATATTTTCATTGTAAATGTATTAAAAATTTAGCAAAAGCAAAAAATTCCAAAAAAACAACAACACATACATATAATATATATATCAATTCAGCATGATCATAAAATAATATTGTTAGTCAAAAAAGAAAGTCAGTGAGTAAAGTTTAGTGAAAGTCAGTTTATTCTTTTTTGTTGTTTCAAAGGTTTCATTCGTAGTTTGTTTTCGTTTCCGAAAAAAATAGTCTTTACCTTGATCTAAGGGCCGAATCGATATTAGTATCAAGCGGAGGCAAGTCAGAATGCCGCGTGCCTGCAGCGGAAATTGAGGCAGATTTCGTATGACCCTTTCGAGTACCCTCCCCCACGGTCAACAAAGCACCACTGTGTGTAGTACACGTATACACATCAACATAGTTCGTATACATACATACAAAAGGTACATAAAAAGAGAGAAAGAAAAAGGTACACAGATTTTTTAGAGCCATTCATCCATAAAGAAACTAAAAAATAGAAAGAGAGAGATAAATAAATAAATACGAGGAAAGAATTTATAATATCACATTTTCCCGTATTCATCAACAGATAAAGCAACATTGCAAAAAAAATGTACAGAGAAAGGAAGAAAGAATCCCATTTTCTTCTCCCTTTTAAACAAATAGCTCAAGGGCACAGGGAGAAGTGAAACGGAAGACGGCACACGTACATGGCATGCGCATCCACATTCTCATTTTACATCAGTCTTATGTACACAACGAAAATGGGAAAAGGTGAATACACAGGGACAAGAGAAAACGTGATAATGAAAAGTAAAGCTTTTGTGTTTTCAGCACATAAACAGCTTCAAGGAACATGTATTTATTTTCGAAACAAAAGGGACTAAAGACACTGGGGAAACCACAAATCCGCTTAGGAAGGAACAAGAACGGAATGGGTAGAAGGTGAACACATTTGTGGTGAGTGGTTTCATCATTATGATCAGGATATCCTTGTTTCCAGAGGGTACACATACCTTGGAGCAGGTGGTTCTCCCACGGTATTAGTCTTCTCGTTTGAAGACGCTTTCGCCTCGTAACCGATTGTGCTTCGCCGTCCCACAGAGCCTCCTACAGGGATTGGTCGGTTCCCCGTCATTGTGTTTGACTTAGTAATCCCACGAGGTTTCGGGCTGTTGGCAGCGCCTACTCACAGGAAAACACAATGGTTAAGTAATTAAATTCCTTCACACGAGAGAGTATAGTAAGCTCCTTATATAAGTAGCGCTACACACGGTAGTTTAGTAAAGTAAAGGTGTTTTCTTTACCTGAAACATCTAGAACAGGTGTGTTTCCAGTCTTAACGGCAGCCGACGTCGGCCTTGAACTACTCGTTGTGCTTCCAGCCGCACCACTTTGCGCCGCACTGATCCGCGCCGTGTTCTCCTTGATTGTAGCGGAGTCTACGGTGTTTTGCCGTTTGAAGTTGTTTGTTGGGGTGATGGCATGATTGTGATTTGATGTGGCAGCATTGTTTCCTGTTCCTTTACGATCCCAAAGAAATGAGCGAAACATAGAAAAAAAGTCATCAAATTTAAATAAAATTTCTTTACGATTCCCCATACAAATATTTCATTTGATATGCGCAATTTCACTAGACTAATTTCCATCTCATTACAATCCCCGTTACTTTAATATTCCCCGCATACAAATAGAAAAATAATTCTAAAACGCGTGATGCTGTGCGAGAGAATTACATAGAGAGCTCCCGTTATATATATATTTTTTTTGTACTTTTTCTTTCAAAAATCGAACATCACATGACACAAAAACTGATTCATTTTATTTGTTTGCATGCAATGCAATATCATTTTGATTCAATATAATATCATATAATAATAAATAAATAATGTATTTCCCCATTTCATATTTTCAAAGTCATCGCCCCATTTCAATAAACTTTTTTTTCTCGTATATTGCATTCCATGTATTCATATAATATTTTTTGTACAATACACGGCCACCAAACACGACCACACCAGAGAAAGCTGCTAGAGAGATAGATAGATAGAGACATAGAAAAGTATGTACATACTAAAGTAGTGATTTTCTTATTTTGTCAGCTTTAAGTCACCACAAGCCCCCAAAAGCATAGGAAAAAACGAAAAGAAAAGGAAAGAAAGTTTTGTTTCCCATGTATTTCCTTCGTTTTATTGCCACCTTCACCGGTTGAAGAAAGAAATTTCAGGATGAACTTGTTTCATCCTTTTCAAGGAATAAAAAAACGAAGCATCTTACAGGATCTTGGAACGAGTGTTCGCATGTCAATCTAATGTAAATCTATTCAGTTTACAAAAATATGAGCTTAACTTGTCCATTTGAAAATTACTTTTGTGTCAAAATTTTGTAATAAAGAAGGACAGGAAATAAAAATAGAAGTTCATTTATGCGAACACTAATCCCTTTCCCGAAGATGAGATCTGACATTGACTTCACAAAACATTAAAATCACTCGTGAAAAAGAGAAAGACGGGTGCTTTTGAAAGTGTGCGATAGGACAAAAAGTGGAATGAAGGTGGAATAATAATAAACTTTAAATTATGTGGAGGTGTGGAAATGTGGAAAGGTGTGTTCTGAACTATAATTATTTATGGCTCTGAATGAAATATTGATTGATGATGATACCGAATGTTTTTGCTAGTATAACGAATTTTAGTAAAGTAAGTAGATAGTAGTAGAAATATATAGTTTTCCAAAAAATACAGGGATCAAAAGATAGTAATACATTCTACGTATTCCGTGCAACTTTTCTCATGTAAAATGTATTTTACGAATAACGAGAAAAAAATAAGAGAAAAAGGTAAAAAATATAAGAAGCTTAAAAAAAAAGAGGAAAAAGCTACGATTTCGTTTTTCTTTAAAACAATTCTTGGATATCTCTTGTTCTTGAAAAAACAATCCAAGAAGAATATTTATAAAGAGAGAAAGTCAAGGGACCCAGTTATTCCCTGCCAAAAAAATGAAAGTGTATAAAGAGGTTACAGAGAAGAGTTCTGAATACGAAAAGATATTGGGCTCTTTGTCCTTTCTTGGATCATCTGAGAGGTTGATGATAACGCGAAAAAAATACTGCAAAGTGGTGGAAGCATGGGAAAACTTGAGTGGCGAGAGATTCTGATGAATAAGTAAAAAGAGAAAGTGAAGCTTTTTCTTCAGAGATCTTTCATTGTAAAGAGATAAAGAATAGGTTAAGATACTCTCAAGAGGACAAAACGATAAAGTAGAGCATGAAGGCCATTATGTAGAGGATAAAAGTTATACTCTTTTGTTTTCTTTTCAACTTTTTCCTTTGAGGGTGACGGAGTCAAAAGAAGTGGAGGGAGGAGATGGAGATGAAAATGGAGGGGGAGAGAATATTTTGTGGAGGATTGGAAAAGTGAATGTAAAAGAAAGAGAAAGAGATAGAGAAAGAAAGAAAGTGTTGTGGTAGTAGTAAAGTAAACCCGCGCACCAGCCGCATGAGAAGCGACGGACTCACGCAAACTTTCCCCACCCGAAGAGGATCTTCTGGAGGGCTTCGAGTTGGTGGCCGATATGGAACGGTGAACACCTCTATGAGACGGGGATTGGGCATGGGCATTGCTCGTACCTCCAGATGTGACTGCTGATCCTCCTCCGGGCACAGGCCCAACTATGTTCCTTAGCGAGAGTGAGCTGCCTGATCTGGATCCATCACTTTCCAACTATTTTTTATTGTCCCCCCGCGTCACAAAAAATATATTTTCATGGTTCCAAAAACGAAACCAATTCAATATTTTTTTTATCCCAAACGAGGGAGAGAGTGTGAGTGACACAGAGATATGGATCATGGATCATCATGGAACACCAATGGGAATTACGGAACCGAACGTACCAACGAACAGTGCAGGTATACATAAGAAAAGAGAATTAAAAAAGTCATTTATGAAATAAAAATAATTTCCTCACATTTTTTTCTTCTTTCCTAAGTTTAAAAAATAAGCTATTTAAATATTTTTCACTACTAGCTTTCGTAATATAATAATAATCAACGTTCAGCAAAAATAATAATAATAGTTATTATAGAACAGTAACAATTAAATTACTGAGAGTGTGAGAAATTGATAAAATATTACCAATTTTATCAATGAAAATAACTTTTTTACTAGAACTTTTTACGGGATCATAATATTATTATTATTATTTTCTCTCTGACATGCTGTTAACTTGTATTAGCTTCGAATATTATGGTAGTAGTAAAAAATATATGATAATATACAGTATAAAGTGCTACTGTGTTATTTGTGTGAGGACTCACATCGGAAGACCTTCTTCCAAGAAGTAAATACGTTGCAAAAATATCGTCATATTTTTGCGCTTTCAAACTTTCCTCTATGTCCGCTTTCGCGTATCCCATCCCAGTAAGAATTTCTAGAAATGGGGAAAACAAAACAAAAAAGAAAATTAGACGGGCCACCCTCACTCACACACACGAAACAGTTCACTTTTTTTCCAATTAAAGTGGCATTATAACAAGCTTTAAAAATAAATTAAGAGAGAAGATATAGAATTCGTTTCGTAATAAAAAATAAATTTGTAATGAAATAAATTCTTTTTACTTTTTGCTTTGCACATGCTTCAGAAGAGAAATAAAATGAGAACTAAAGATATACAAAACAAAACTATATGTTTGCGGGCTAAAAAACTTTTTTTTTGCATTATGAAAGTAATGTCATTCATTTGACTAAAATATTAAAAGAAGAATACTTATCTCAAAGTGCATGCGTTTAAAATTAGAAGTAGTTATTTAAAAGGTAAGTAGATTTTTTAATTAGGTAAATGATGAAAACGATATTTTTTTTTCTCTTGTGCTTTCTCTAAAAATGGAAATTAGGATAAAGTCTAGCAAGAAACTCAGAGTCTATCCAAAAACTGGATCACTTCAATCAAACCCAACAGAGCAAATATAGTAATGTTTTAATCATGTTAGGAAATGCGCTTAAGATTAGAAGACTAACTAGAAATTCGAGATTATTATTATTATTATTTAGTAGTATTATTATGCAACTGTAGTTAGACTAGTAAAACAGGGTTAGTTCGAGGTTTACCGTATAGATATATACAAGAACAAATAGTGAGCCGAACCGTTAGTAGTAATTTTGTTTAATCTGCTGGAGTCAAATTCAAGGGAGTATCAAATGCAAAAAAGTTTTGGTGCGTCTCGTAATGAATTTGATCAAGCAGAAAAATTCTAGTTGAGCTTAAAAATCGTTTTTTAGTAAAAGGGTAGTATATTGTACCAACTCAACCTAATTTAATGCAATGCAATGTTGGAGAAAGCTAATTAGTATTCAAAAATAATAATAAGAGGTATATAAAAAACGGTTCTAAATTGTTGTCTGTACAAAGGTTATTATTAGGAGAAATATTATCTATTTACAAAACAGAGCTAGATAAAATTTCCAATCAATGTTTTAATCAATCATTAATTCATTATATAAAATAGAGAAGGTATAGTAGAGATAGGGAGGAGAGTAGTAAAAGAGGCCAATGTATTTTTATGAGAGATGTCTTTACCTATGCTTAACTCTTTTGTGTGTGGAGCCCGACAGAGATCGTTACGTTACATGGAACATGTGTCATATAAAAAATATTAATTTGGATCAATTAGGTATCAAATCACACACATCAAAAAATTGATATTAAGTATTTGTCAATATTATTTCTTCTCTTCTAGTCTACATTCTCACTAGTTCTTAATTTATATCATAAATCATGTCCTGGAAGAAAAGCATACCACCACAACAGTAAATCATCATGACATGACTGTTTGGCTTATGCATAAAACCTGAACTTTTGGAGAAAACATTCGTACGTTCCCTAGAGAGTTTTGAACTTTATGAAATTACGATGAATTTTAAGAGTAGCTTACCTATCCTTCTGAGATCGTTGTATTCGGGTTCGGGCTCGATGTACGGCTTAAGTTCTTCATCTTCATAACCCATATTCATCCACTTATCCTTCATTATTGTCTGAGAAAATAAAAACAATGAAAGATTTGCTTTTAGCCAAAACATATTGTCACTTAAATAGCCTTGTACGTGTATACCTACAAGTCTACAAAATACGCTTTGGTTCAAACTGCTTTACAAAGGCGTAAACGTACCTCTAATGATGCTCGCTTTGCAGGATTTAGTACCAAGAATTTTTTAAGAAGATTCTCGCAGTCGGTGGACATATAAAAGGGGATACGGTATTTTCCACGGAGAACCCGCTCCCTCAACTCCCTGAGCGTCGTTCCATCGAAAGGCAACGACCCACTGACTAGTGTATACAATATAACTCCCAATGACCAAACATCTACCTCCGGCCCGTCGTACTTTTTTCCTAATAGATGAAACGATATATAAATATTTTCCCAAATTATTAATTTTTTTCAGTAATTTAATGATAAGTTAGTTTTCGAACCTTGGAAGAGCTCAGGTGCTGCAAAAAAGAAATAATAATAAATGTTATATGATCTAAATACACATTTTATATAATCAATTGTAGGGAAATTTTTAAAAAATGAAAAATACCTGCATATGGGGGCCTGTATGAAAAAAAGAAATATGATTTTAATAATTTATTCATTAAAAAGTAATCCGATTAATAGTGCTTGCTAGGTTCAGTCATTGAAGGATATTTTTAAAAATTATTTAACTTTAAATTCAAGTATTATTTTGGAATTGAGATGTTCGAAAATCATTTGTCTGTGATTTAGGTAATTACTTTTCATAACGTTTGATTTCTTTCGCTAGATTCGATTCTTTAAAATACAATTTGTATCAACAAGGTACTGAAATTAGCAAGCGTAGAGGTTATTAGCAAGCATGTTATTGCTTTAAGTACTCACGAGCCACAGAAAGTGTCTAGTTTATTCCCGGGAGTAAATTCATTGCTAAAACCGAAATCTGCTATTTTAATATTCATTTCACTATCTAATAGCAAA
>JAHZMX010005315.1:0-11596 GCA_027743895.1 Seira musarum
CAAGTTACATAGTTTTCTATCTTGTATAAAACGTAGCAGAAGAAGCATGCATGCAATCACAAAATCTTCTGTGTTGGCCAAGCCAGGCCAGACCAAGACAGAGCCAGAGCTCTAGGTTGTTGTGTGTGAAATGAAATGAATGTGGATATAGTAAAACTCATCATCATCATCATCGTCGTCGTCATCACCGGTCGTAATGGGTATCAGGTTCAACGAAGAAAAATTCTTTTTTTGTTGTGTTCCATTATTGTGTAAGATGGAATTTTAACTTCTCCTCTCGTTCCAGTCATATTGCTTTCTGGAATGAAGAAGGTACAAAATGTAGTAACTTTTATTTAAAACGAGTTACCGCTGTTGTTTTACTCGTCTATTGCTTTTGCAGGTAGTAGTGCGTGTACCACGTTCATTTCATGATAAAATGGTTACTACTACTACTCGATACTCTTCTTCTTTTTCATCAGAATCTCCATAATACGCTTTAATCTTACAAGCCAAGTATTTCTTTGTAACAATCAGAAGAAGGTATGCTGCTATTAAAACCTTTCATACCTATGAATTATAATATGTATTTACATGATGGCGTATCGAAAGATAAGGAATAGGAACGGCCGTCGCCGTACCTCTTCGCAGACCATTTAAAATAAAAGCAAGAGTTTCGATAATGACGATGACGATTACGATTGAAGTTGGGAGGATATAAAAAGTGCATCTTTTAATGGGGTATCATATCGCATGAAACACAATGAATGACTATGGTTATACTATGCTGTGGGAATCATTGTCTCTCTGGAATGTACATAACTTGAAAAAAGAAATGTTGTTTTCATCTCGTATAAAGTCTCCATTTTAGTGTCTCTAAATCAAAGATATAAACAATTCATATCAGAAACAATTTTCAGAAATAAACAATTTTCCAGTTTGACAAATCGATTAATCCGAAACAATTAAAAATTGATTTATTATTTTGGAAAGTTTAAGAAATCTGTATCTCATTGTTTATCCAGATTTAAGTGGAAACATTTAGTTTTCAATAAGGCTAACATTGTTTGTTCTGTTATGTAATAAAAAATTATTCCCCATTGTAAATAACCATTACTGCGTGTTTTAAGCCCATGGGAATGCCAAGCATCTGCACACAGAGTATTCATGGAGTCAAAGTCGAGTGGATCGTGTCTGTGTGTCTTTCAAATAGGGATAAGCTGTAGGACGTCCTCATTCGTTACATACTTTGTTCTTAGTAACACGTATTGGCATAATATTTTGTAGGAAGGAAATAGTGAAAAAAAACTACGTTTTTTTGAGATTACGAGTAGTAAAGTAATGTAATGTCGTACGTCGTAGTAGTAAATAAGTTGTAAATATTGCAAGCGAGGAAATGGGATCGGAATTTGTTTGGTTTGGTTTGGGGACAGAAATGCTACTACGTATTTATTCACCTTGTTTTTCAACCCCAAGTTTACATCATTTACTATTTCATACCATGCATATAGGCTCATAAACATAAAACCATAATGGAAATAGCTAAGGCATATTTCTAGTAATATGCATGATACTTTTCCAAAATCTTCGCACACAACATGGTCTAAAAGAAAAGGAGAATTTTTCGTTGTTGTCAAATATTTTGACTATTTATATGCTTCTAGATTTTCCTGCACAGCACAACACTTTTAGTTTTTCTACTATGTATCCCTAAAATATTCCCTTTGACTCTATAGCTTTGCTTTGCTTGCGCTCAAATCAAAGTGGAATTGGTAGACTGAAAAATTGTAGAGAAAAAGTAGAGAGATATCTTTTATAGAATAGGTATATAAGCTAGAGTTTTAGAATCCTACTCATTCCATATATAATACACTTGGCTTTGGTAAAGGTTCGGACTTTTTTTGGTGGAATAGTGTATCTAGTGTGCCATGCCACAATGAAAATAGACTTTGGAACGAGGCATGCATGTTTGTAAGCATGAAAGGGAGATAGGAAAGAAAATGAATGTATTTATTTTCTCTCAGGGGGATTCTTTCGTTCATTCGGAAGTTCAAGACCCGAAATTCTCAATGGTATTAGAACATTAACTGGATAAAGTGAAGGAATGTTTAGATTTCTTTCCTCTAAAAAGTTTACGTATATAGATAGGTACATTTCATTGTCACATTTGATACGAAGTAGTGGATGTAGTATGTCTGTGGTGTCCCTTTCTCTCGAAATTCCTTTTTCACTTACGATACGATTAGATATTTTTACTGACTCGCAAAAGCAATTCAAATTTATTTCATCGATGTCTCCGAAAAAAAGTCCCGCTTTAGTGATTTGATACCTCCCACTTCGTTGACATCAATGAATGGGCCCACAGGACTGGGACAATTAGAATTAATACCCTAGTTGACGTGACATATTGGATTAGATCTAGATATCTGGATTTTCCTTTAACACTTGCATTACTCTTCGTACTTTTTCCCACTCTGTAATGAACACTTTGTCACAATTCATCTTTGTTCGCCACTCTCAATAAGAGGACTTTACCATAGATTAAGTCCAGTAGGAGTAAATGGCACTGTCTACACAAGTAACGAGAGACAAATGTTCCAGCCAAAAGCCATTTTTTCATATTAATGTTTTCTACATTTTCTTCTGTGTCGAGCTAAGCTCAAATAATTATGGCTTGTTTCATTATGTATATTGTTGCATTAGCATTCTAGAAACGACCTTTTGTTTTCATTAATGCAAGGAGGGTAAAGAGTACATTCATGTGATGTGCTGGCATTTCTAATAATGTACGTACCCCTTTTTCTCTACTTATGTAGTTTGTTTATCCTGAGACAACATAAGTAGACATTATTGTGCTTCGTCGAAATCGCCTTGTTTGTTCGGACTGAAATCTTCCAATTCCTCGAATCATTGCAATTCTATGCTGCTAATACGCACTGAAAAAAAACGCAAAGTACTTTTAACCGCTGTCGTCAGCATAATCATAATCATCATCATCTCCGTTGCTATTACTAGTCTGACTCCCCTTCAGCTCAACTACGTTGTTTTTCAAAGGATTTGTTTATAAATCTTAAGAGAATTGCTGAGGTCGTCATTTTATTTTTTTATGATTTTTTACTGATGTTATGAAATGTCAGCAACAGTCGAGCCACCACGTTTGAAGAAAGGGGTGATGGAAAAGCCAAGTCAGGGAATATTTCTTTTTTTTCAACTTTGTCACTTTTCTTACAATGCAATGCAAAATCCCTAGAGGAAAAAAGTTTTACTTTATGTTCGTGTTTTATTAGTTGGCAACTCAATAGCTCTAGTCGTAAATGATTATGAAAATGATGTGAAAGTAAAAATTCGTTAATTCCTTCTGAATGACGTTTTTTGTGAGACGCAAAAATGCTTCTTGTTTTTTCCTATCCCTATATGTACGCACGCTAATTCGTATTGTTGACAGTTGATCATGACCGAAGGATTAAGAAAAATGACTGCCAATTCAAGTCAATCGTTTATAGAAAGACATGTTTCGATATAAAATGATATGGACACATTCAAATGATTTAAACCGGAACTTTTCAGTGGTTCGTATAAATATGAAATAAATCATTTTTATCATCATACTCATATTTTCGTGATTGATCAATTTACCGTGATGATGGTTCGTGCATTTTTCCCGAGTGGAGAGAAATAATATTAATATCATTACTTATTATTGTATGTATGCTAATCCACTTATGTACCTACTTTTGATTCGTGCATTTATATTTCATCAGGATAGAGTGCACTTGACAATAATACACGAAGAAGGCGGCAAAAGCTTGATATCAAAAATCTTTATATTATCATTTTCCATGGTTTTATACGTACTTGGTGGGGAACAATAATATGATATTGTTATGGGGCTTGTATTAATAATTGTATTATATTTATGTCCCGTTGAAGGTTAAAGAAGCCATAACAATTCAACAAAGCTAATAAGCGACTGTTATAGAGTTAGATTATTCAGACTGCTTTGATGTCTAGAAATTCTAGCCATCGCACTCTGACATGATTTTTGTGGATCCTTCTGTGATTTTTATAGATTTGATTTGGTCGTCCCCTCAGACGGACCACCGACCACCAATAATTTTCATGAAGTTCAACGTACTAGAGTGCGCTATGTAGACAATGTTTAAATGACAATTTGTTGAAAATTTTTAGTATTTTTAGACGAGGACATTGTTGGATTAAAAATACTTTTAGAAAAAGAAAAGAAAATGATGAACAATTTATAGTTGATTATGAATGATTACCTCAGAGTTCAGTGCTAATAAGCAACTCTGAACTTGTCAAGAAAAGCAATCAGCAGTCAGAAAATATTATTTTGGATGGATGAACGTGTGTTGTTGCGGCCTAACAGACACTTTATAAATAATACTGCTGTGCTAAAATGACAAGTGACCTTTCATGACTTTTTCACCCTCTCCTTTTATTCTTCTGAATGATTTTTTTCGTTTTGGTGTGGTTCGTCCGTGTCGTAATGATGGACAAACTCCGTGTGAAAGATGAGACATGCACAGTACCTTATTCGTTTGAGAATCGTCTAAAACGGCTAATGAAGAATCGCTGCGGTGGGCTCATATAAACAATCCTCAGATAATGCTTGCCATCAACTCGTAATGGTAATAGTTAATAATCATCATCAATGGACATTATTGTTTTGAAGGAGCAAAACCGCAGGTCGAGGTCTTTCCTAAAAAGTCATCATTTTCGCAGCAAGTCTTGTGCATTAGCGCCAGCTGCCGCTTGATCGTCTTCATCTTTGTCGTTCATCATCATCATAATTCTTTTCGAATAATGTTTTTTTTTTCTGAGGGATATGCTGATGATTTGAAGAAGTGAGAAAAAAGTGAAAGATCATCATTCGTTTTAAACTTTGGTTGGTTTTATGTTACGAAGAAACTCACCTCGTCCTTAAAACCACATAATATTTACATTTGCTCTGTCCGATGTCCTCATCATCTCGAGCTTTAAATTGCCAATACAAAAAGTTCGAAGCAAGAAAACGATGGCTTCGAAAAGACCTTCTTGTACATAAAATGTGAACGATAGATCTTGATTTTGGTGCGAGGACAAAATGAAAAGTTATATGCACTAGCCTAACAAACAAACACGGATCAGAAAGTCTGATGCTGATGTATTAATGTGACTTCTTCACAAAATTCCTTTAAGTTTAAAGGGTAAGAAAGTAAAATGATTTTCAAAGAATCTTTTTTCTATAATGTTTTTCTGTTACCTCGGGCGGGCGTTGTAACTTTATTGCATGCATGCATCAAGTAGAAAATATTTTGTGGCACTGCAAGACCGTCTTCTTTCACATCGCATTACATCACAACAGGCATGACTTTGAAATAAATAATGCAGTTATAATGATTATTACTATTATGATTTGTATATCATAAGGATGCACACTCATCATCATCGTTATTTCCTCTTGAGGAGAGCGTTTGTAGGGAAACAGCACTGTCTGCTCACTTCATCATATCAAGCAATTTTTTCACCTCCCGTACATCGGCAAAGTCAGTAAAAAAATCGGGAGTGAGGAATGCAGACGAAATTCTATAAAAGGCAAGGAACAAAATAACAAAGATAAAGAAAAACAAAAAAAAAAGCTGTGAGAGTCTCATCATCATCACAATCACCATCATTCTCATCCTAGCTTAATCACTCCTTTCTAAGGTTCTGAACAGATTACTTCTCTGTCCTGTCATATTCTTCTTAAGCAAGAGAGAGGGCAATATGAGGGAACATCTTCCTCTTATGCTTTTCGGTAGGTAGGTTAGGTGCCTTACCTTTTCCCATTTGAACTGAAACATTTTTTTTACTCGTTCGTGCGGCAAATCGTGCATTTTCTTATTCACATCAGAGAAAGCAAATTGCTCCAATGATATCATTCTGTCAGATCTTGGGAAGACGCTTGAAACGAAAAAGAAATTGCTCTCGTTGTAAGTTGTAGCAACAATATTTTACCTTCTTGGTCATGCAAAGCGATTAAATACATATATGCAATTTTCTATAACATGAATGATCACCAAAAGATATAGGTAGATCTACTATAGCACACATAAGTATTTATGGATTGTTATGCATGCATGCGTATGACGTGGTGTTGCTTTTGCTACAAAAAGGCTTTATAGTTTATTCCATTTTGATTTTGTAGATGGGAGCAAAAGTAAAAAGAACACCCTCAAAAAAATCCTAGTTCAAATTAGCTCTCCTTTTTTTATTTTTTTTAAAGTCAGTTAATTTTCTTTGAGGTTTCTTTTAATGACGGAAATGATTTTTTTTGTCTTGTGACTAAATTGCATATGAACATTCGGTGTTTTTTGCATACAACCAAAAATAACCATGAGATAATAATATTCGTGAAAATGAGTAAATAACTATTCCTAACGGGATATCAAATCATAGGAAAAGAGGAAATATGATTTATTTTTCGTAAGAACAATAAAGCAATTTTACATGGAGGTATGAACACTATGAAAAAAAGAGCCACATCATCATCATCAGGATCATTTAATGTTCCGTACCTAAGTCCAATGATCATAGTGGCGTGTTCTACGGAAAATGCTAATAATAATTGAACTCATTTTCTCGGAGAAACAAAAAATACTTATAATATCACACATTTGTACTTAGCTCATGCTTTACTGGCTAAGGTTTTTTTCCGTGCGATAAATAATGTATAATAAATATTAACAATGCAATAAAGTAATAAAAAGCAATGCTGGTTGTTAAATCCTCATGTGTGCCAAGGGTGGTGGCGGTGGTGGTTGTGGTGTTGTGCTCCGAAAGATGGATTGTTGTTAGAGACCAGCCTCCTCTCTGCTTCCCTACTTGATCTGGTGAAATAGGCACGGCACCGCACCATGCGTAACATTGCTCTATCATACAGGACTTTGAAACATTTGAGAAATTATGCATAAAAAATATAGAATCTTGATTTTTAATGCTCAATTCTAAAAAATGAAATATGGTTAGAAAAAGAAGAAAGGGAGGATGTGAGTTATTATAGTTTTGAAACGAAGCCGTAATCAACGAAAGGCTGGGGTTTTTTTTCAGCAGCGGTACGATCCAATGTATGTAAAATGTGTGAAGTTGATATTATAGGGTTACAATTCCAGAGGTATTTCCCTCACTATCCATTTCTAACTAGGTGGTACCTCCGCCGCCACCACACCACGCCACTCAAGTCAGTCAGAGTGGAATATCATGAGAAATCTGGGCTTAAAAAGCTTCAAATGCTTTTTATGGATCTTTCTGATTGTGAATAAAACCATATTTTGCACGTAGAGGTCATCAAGTGTGTGTATAGTCATTACAATTATTGTATAATCTACTCTCATATCGTATCATATAAACATTGTGATGCGATATGAAAAAAAATCTTCATTTTTACTACAAAAACGAGCAGAAAATAAGCGCTATAAAAAGTGGTCAGCAGCGCGTGTTTGAGTGTGTATACTCAAACTCATGGACACATTCATTCCCTCTGCATCTAACGTCGTTAGGTATTCAATCCCCATGTGAATGCGTAGGCTGAAGTAGTAGAATATATGTAGCGATGATGATACATAGAAAATATTATGCTTCATTCATACAATTTTCGGAGCGAGTTGTGGATGAAACGGACGACTCAAACTCAAGTGAAGACAAAAAAGACACGGTGTCTCTACTCATACCACCGGAGGAGCTCTAAAAATTCATACCTTCGTTTGACCAGACTTTTTTGCTGTTCTATACAGTGTAAATGCTCTGTTCTCATTTTTAAAGTAAAACTAGCTTTTCCATTTCGTTAAAATGATGAACATTCATGCAGACAGGGTGTTTTGTTGGTTTTAGGTAAGGCTGTTTCTATTCCACTTCAATTTTCTTTTTTGTCTTTTTACTGTCTCAATAAAAAAAGAAAAGCTTTTGTCTTTTGAGGTGGAATAGGCTTATTACCCAACAAAAAGAGTTCCTTTTATCATCAGGAACTTCTTTTAAATTATGCATTTGCAATAATAGGAGACTGCCATACGAAAATCAAATAAGCATACCTACATATATACATACCGACATCGACACCACTTCACTCATGGAATTTTTTATATGCACAATGACTCACAGGTATGAAAAAATTCTGATGAGTGAATGGCTGACAACTGACCATTTCTATCGAGTTAGCAACAAAACTTCAAACAATGAAATGGAATGAACGAATAGTGCTATTGCTGTTCGTTGTGAATTCAAGAAGACGTCAGTTTTTTTTAATAAAAAGGGGTTTACGTTGAGAATTTTACATGGGCAGTGGATACGATGGATGAATGTGACTTTCATTAAGCTGAATTATGATAAAACAGTGCCAAAAGCTAAATGCAACCGAATATTCACGAAAAAAACTTTTGTTTGAACTGCTTTACATTTATTCTTGATTTGCTCCTGGAGTGAAGTGGCTATAATGAATGCATTATATTAGTAGTTCAGTTCAACAGGCAAAACTCTTTCATACAATGGACAATGCGGAGAGGGAGTAATAGCTTTATGTCTGGAGCAAGAATTACGCGAGACTAAAAGTAGAAACTAATGCGGTGAGTAAAATTCAACAGGATGGAAGTTTTATATGCTTTACAACAACGAAGAAAAAGTCCGGTCCATCTCACAATATATTATTATTCATTTTTCTACCAGGGTTAAAAAAAATGTTCCACTTCCGCTGGAACTGCTTTTGAATTTTGAGTAATTTCTTTTTACACTCACGTATTCATCCCCTGTCAAAGTAATAACTTGTTGTATGTATTACAATATCGTAGCTTGTTTCTTGGAAAAAACTTTTTATGTTTGTATAAAATGAAGATGTGACTTGACTTTTTTTTGTTATAATACTTACTTTGAAAGGAAATTCCAGTTGCTTGAGATTTTATAATTCACAATTCACCTGAAGAATTCATGTGTAATACATTTCTTATTCAGGTGAAGAGAACAAGAGTGTGACCATTTCATTAAAAAATTCCTTGTTAGACATGCGCGCAAAGTAGTAATTATTTTCTCACTTAATGAGATCTCACACAGTTTTTATGATTGCTCTGATATCGCAAAAAAACAACAAAATATATCAGTAGGAAAATTGTTGAGAAACGGAGATAATTGAAGGAAGACAATCGAGTAATTCACTGTATTTCAAATTCGTCGTACTCGATGTTTACTCAGTGAAATACATTGTTCCTTCAAACTTCATTAAATGGTTTTTTTTTACAATTGCTCCATCAAAAAAAGTGTTTTCATTGGAATTTCTTGTTGCGAACCATTTTTGAGATGCACGCGCTCCTTCATCTTTTAATGTCTTTGTCCTACCCTATATGAATTGGTTAATCAGTCTTTAAAAATATGCAAATCAGTAACTGATTGTCGGATTTTTTTCATGTAAAATCTCAGAAATTGAGTGCTCACTTACATGCATACATAGTCTTTAGAATAAAACTCGTGTTTCTTTAGGCATTCTAAATTACTTATGCATGATATCAGTCTTTCCATCGAGATTTTTGCCTTAATGGGTATTCGAGACTGATACATATGCAAATCCAGTTAAGACTTTTTTCTAATTACTAATTACCATTCAATTTAAAGACTGCTGGAAGCGATTAAGTCTTCATTTTACGGAGATAAAAAAATACGTGCGTCTCGCAGAAAGAAGATGAAATCCTAGAAATAATGATTCTTGAAAGTAGAGTCGGTGCTGTTCTCTCTTTTATATACACATTAAACATATAGTCTCTCCAGCCATTTTATTCAATGAACAGCCGAACAGAAACCAAGTCATGTGAGTAAACAAACAATAAACAAAGTTGCTGTACTTATTTTGTACCTGCGCAATAATAATCTTTGAAACATTCTTTATTTAATTTCTTGAAAACTGATTATCTTTTAACTCTCTCGCTTTCTGATTTTTGACAGTTTTTCAAGAAGTTTTATTTTTTGTAGAATAATTACAGAACAAAAAAAGCGTTTTTCCTACCCTACTGGTGGTGACTGGGCAGCAGCAGTAAATTTAATGACTTCACTCTATTTAGACGAAGATGAAAGAGTCTTCCTGTTTCCTCCGGCGCTAAAGTAATTTTCAGTGGTTTGCGCTAGTTTTTCATAGTATTGTAACGACAATCTCGCCAAAACATCAAGCGTTTTGTTTGCAACTTTTATTACGCTCACTCACAAAATATGTGAAGCGAACATAAAACAGAAAAAAAGGGAGGAGAATCACTAGAAGATCAGAGTTAAACAAGATTCCGACATGTCCTAAAAATCATAATAATGAAAAGTGCAAACGTCAAAATCAGTGTAACTAACATGCCAGTGTCAGGAGGAAGTCGACGTGAACACAAACACTTAAAAAATATACAATTCCATAAAGAGAGCCGTATCCTCACTCAAATAACTTTTGTCAGCGTCAACGAATCATGTTCTACTCTACTCCATCTTATAGCAAATTTCTTTCGTGTTTTTCATAATTGAAGTGAACGCATCAACCATCCTCCTATAAAGCCTTTTACATTAATTAAAATAGAAAAAAGGGAGTATGAACCGAAATTATATGTGCATACATAAACATAGCCATTTTAATGAATAATGTAAGAGAAGAGAGTAGCTCTGTTTAGTTATAGTTATGTTATATTAGTGTTGCAGTAGGCAGACAGTTTCTTGTCTTTAGGACCAAAATCCATGATCTAAAGCGGGTAGTAATTTGTGAAATGTGCCAACTAAAATTGCCAACGCCAAGATATTAAATACTAAATGTAATGTTGTAGTTGTAGTGTTGCTGCTGTGATGTCCTTTTCAAAATGAAAGCTAGTACAAAATAATATAACTTCCGCCCGCTGTGCGTTTGGTCAGAAAGAGGACCTCTTCATAGAGCATAAAATCATGTAGATTATGCTGAATTCATGACTTGGCTATAATAATAAAGTTTATGGAAACGGAAAAGTGTTTTCAAAGCGTTATGACCCCGACAGTGAAGATATAAGGCTCATAAAGCCTGTAAGCACGGCAGGAGATTAAAAATCACACTATGAAATTCTTTTCCTTCAATCTTTTGCTACAAATAGTTAATAGTGCATGAGTCGTTTTTTTTGCGTAGAAAGAAATTTTACCTGCATTTTCCCATCGATTCGATTTGCCTTGAAACAATTAATGGCATTTTTAGCATAATGCGGTGTAATTCAAAGTAGAAATGAGCATAAATTTTAGATTTTAATTTTTCATGCCCTTGTATTCAAATGAACACCAATACCTGTACAGTTTAATATTTTACATATTCACGAATATCAACATTTATATTTTGCTTTAAGCTCAAATTGTGCGGCAGATTTTGATTACCTATTTAAAGAAAGTGGAACAAAACTGACATTGGCATTGGAACTGATAGAACAAAAAAATGCGATAAAATTCTTTTCAAAGGAAGTACCTCCGAAATATTTTTGTTAGTCTACAACGCACATTAGAAACAGCATTAAATTGATATCGTATTAATTATGAAAGGGTTTCTTAAGAGTTAGTCACACCAATCGATAAATTCTATATCCATCATAAAGAAGGAGCTTTCGTTTGTATGACACAT
>JAHZMX010005316.1:0-13320 GCA_027743895.1 Seira musarum
TCCAGAAGTCCACAGAAAAAGGAAATACAATTGAAAATTGTGATTGTATTTGTAGTTTAGTTTGCAACAGGAAAATAGGAAATAGCTTAGCTTCCATTACAATTGTAATGGAATGTGAGTCAATAAAATGGAAAGTAGACACAACTTAATAGTTTTATTTCCCAATTTATTTCCTCACTATTGCAATAAGTAAGTACAGTTACGCATTTTTCCAATTCAAATCCCAAAATCCCACCCCACCTGAATCGAAATAGAATCGATTGTGATGGTGTGAGACATTAAATAAGGGAAATAATGATCATGATGGGAAATCTATGAAATCTCCATCCATTTCATTCCTGGAAAGGTCCAGATTTTTTTTAGTGAGGGAAGTGCGGATGACGCTACCTAATTTTGTTTTTCTCATTGAATCAAATTGAATTACAATTGAAGAGAATGTGATGTTGTTGACAAGGTTCAGTTTTTGTGGAAAACATGCCAAGAGGAAATTAAATCGCAATCGTGGAAGTGATCGTGAGATGATCATTATATTTCCTCTTTTCTCCAGGCCCTGGAATCCATTAATCCCTAATCGCTTTAATGTCATCTTCATCTCTATCTTGGCAGGAAGTGGATTGGATTACAGATTATTGAATCATGATCAGATCATACATACTTACATTTCCTGAAAAATAGAGAAGGACAGGTCAAAGGAATAAAAATAGGAACGATTTCAATGACGTCATGTCATGAGGATCATGTCATGTTCCAGCAAAATTGATCAATGCAAAGAGGATTTCAATTAACACATGAGTGCTGACGGCTATTTCTCCCACGCGTATTTATTTTTGTTTTATGTTCGGGTGAAAAATCCATTTTCATTGGAAATTCTAATTAATTTCCAATAAAAGAGTATGTAGAGAAGTGTGGGCTGAAATTCGGGGGATGAGGCTGCCGCGAGGGGTGTTTGGGCTAAGGCCTTCTATAAGTTTTGACAATAGCATAGATCTTAATTAGGTTAAGATTTTCAGTGATGGCTGTATTTGCACAGGTTCTGGAAAGATTTTTGTCATATAGGCAGCGTTATACAAGCTCAGCCCACACATTTATTTTTGTTACGAAAAAGTGGCGCAGTCCTACCATAAATTAAAATTCGGTAAACTGTATCAAATTCTGGTCCAGTGGCGCAGTTTTGCAATTCAAACATGACGAAAAAGCTTTTCCATCTACAGCTTTAATCAACTACCAATTTCGTGTGAATCTTTAATAAAATATGAACAAGAGATCACTTTCTCATTTTCTACAGACCAATTCCATTTTTGTTTTTGATCTGATTTAGATTAGCCTTAATGTGATACGATACAACGGTGGACAAAATCGATATGGGCAATTTCCTTTCGTTTTTTGATAAAAAAATCGCCATTATTACACGCTTTGATACTTGTCATTGTCATTCTGTAGGTATGTTGATGATGACAAGACAAGGCAGATTTCTCCTCGACCCTACTACTTTTTTCTAGGTGGGTAGGTAGTTCATAAAATAATGCGACAATGATGGTAAATGGTGACACACACACAACACAACTTCAATAATAAGGAAAAGAGAAAGAAGGAGGGAGATAAAAAAGGAGGAAAATAGGGAGACGTCGACGAGCAAAGCAAGATGAAGGAACTCTGGGAAAAGAGCGAAGAGGAAAACGAGTAAAGAGAGGAAAAGGTAATCTACTTATTGATAATCCTTTCTGTCATCCTTTCTCCAATGAGGGTTGGTTGACACAAAGCTTCTTCTTCTTCCCTACATATTTCTTATGGTAACTATATTTATACCGTAAAATACAAAGTGTCAGCCCACAACCCTTTGAAAATTGTAAAACTTTTTTGAGTTGGAAACTGGGGTAATGTGATAAAAAAAGCCTGGACTGAATTCAGAATCTAACGGTAATTTATGTACGTAAGCATTCGCAATTTTGAAATAAGACGTCTTTATTTTACAGTCTTTTTTCCAGAGTTTCCTGCCTTGTCATAGTCATGCTCAAAGGAAGTAAGTCTTACTCACAGTCACATTGTCATATCAAAATCAAAATGAAGATGAATCAAATAGAGCAGAAAAAAACCGACTAGTTTTTGCTTGGACTTGGACTTATTTTATTTTGAATTTATAATTTTTTTAAAAAAATTTTAAAAAAAAATCCTCGGAACAATAAACGCTCCAAAGTGGAATTCAATGTTCCCCAGCCTAAATCCTCTTTCCATCCAGGAAAAGAACAAAAAAAATCTAAAAATCATGAAATGAAAATGAGAAGGAATGAATTCACCAGGGACTTCCTGAGAGAAGAAAAGGGATTTCGCAAAGACCCTAGCTCAGCCGAAAACCCAAAACCTTCTTCTGGGAGAAGAAGATAATATGGAAATATGTACGAGCAAATATTCATTCCTAAAAAAATATTCAGTTTTTAGTTTTAGTCAAATTCAAAAATCCTCAGCCATTTCGATCCGATCCACATTTATTCTGAAAATTATATGCACGTGCAATGCATTGTGCACGAGACATGCCATCACATCACACGGGAATAAAGTGGTACAAGTTTATGAAAAACTGTTTCAAAAAATAATTTCCCTTCCCTTTCGTGAAAATAAAGTTGAGTAAAAAGTAATCTCAGTAACGAGTAAATAGTCTTATGGGGCTTTCCCAGTGAAAATCAAAATAATCATCTTTTCCCAAAACTCATGAGAGAAAAGAGGTGTAAAAAGCATTGTTCGCACTTTTTACCTATGCACATTTTGCATAAAAGAGACTTTGGATGAATAAAAGCGAAATGAAGTAATAGGAATAGCAATACGCACACACATGAGCCATGAGGTATTGTTATGTTATTATTATGATGACTTGGTTTAGCTTTGGTTCTTTGGTTGGATGAGAATTTTTACACCTTCCTCCCCATTTCCATTTTATAGAGGGAAATAACCGCACACATAATATCTTGTATGCGTGCTAGCCACTTTACTTCACTTTTGGGAGATGGAGAAAAGAAGGCAGACTCATTTTAGGTAATGGAGAGATCAGATTATCCCTGAAGAATGGAAGGGAAAAAAAAGGCAAGTCATTTGGAAGAAAAAAACCTTAAAAGCCAATGTTAAAGAGAGAAAGAGATGCAGGAACAACAAAGTAACAATGAAATCTCTGCTTTGCAAAAATATATATAGCGACGGGGGATTGGGCTGAAGTTTTGGGATCAGCTGCAGATTTAGCCGTTCTCTGCTTTTTCGAAATTTTAGATTAGGATTTTGAGCTTTTAATTTAGGATCCAGATCTGGAAATTCATGAAGACATAATCACTGTTTCTGTTTTAAAAAACTATGATTTCGACATTGGAATTTTTAATTATAGATCCAACGTTCAAAATTAACAGAATTTTGGTCTAAAGGATTGCATTACGTTTAGAGAATTTTAAAATTGGGAGAATGAATAGAAATTTATGTTCAGCCATATCCCCTAAAAGTTCAGCCCATTCACCATCCATTTCTGCTAAAGAGGTTTACCTTGTTACTTACAATATTTTCCCTTTAGGATATTGTTGAATGGTGGATGTTACTTATTTTTATGTATATGATACAATATTCTTTTTTCCACCCTGGTCTGGATAAAGCCTTTCTTTTCCACAAAAACGCCAACTCACGGAATTCACATTATCATGAGAGAAAAAATACCGGAGCTCTTTAGCTCACATCACATCACATCGTTTCGGTTTTTACGTGAGTTGCTCTTCCTCGACTCGAGCTTACTCACGCTCCAGGGAAAAAAAATCATTTTTTAAGTGCACTCCCTTTTTTCCTTTTTTTTCTCATAATAAAATTTGCTTAAAAACACAAGAACAATTTAAAAATTGCGGAAAGGGAGGAGTAGAAAAAAAGAGAAAAATTAAGGACAAGTCAAAGGAAACGGGATTGAAGGTAAAAATAAAAAGGAAGAATAAACAAGGAAAGCTTGTGCATATTTATTGTTTAGTGATGTGATGTGATGATGATCGACAACGACATGAAAAGAACAACGGCAAACCAAACCAAACCAATGTTAATACATACTTCAGTTGACGCATTCCTCGTTTCCCAGAAATAATGTCATTTTCCCTCATCAAGACAAAGACACAAACACAAAAGAAAAAGAAAGTTTTGCAAAAAAAGAAAGTGAAAATCGAGGACAATCAAAATTAAAAAGTTTCGAAATTCCAATGCAAAACCTTTTTTTTTAATTTTTGGATGAAACAATCAGAATTTGTAAAGGAATTTTTGGGTTTCAAATCATGACCGATTTCAAAAAGTAATACATTTTTTTCTATAGGAATTTATGCAGTTGCCCGAGTTTATTAAATGATGTTATGACAGACTCACAGACAAACATAACGAATCAATAAGCTCGTGTGTAAAAAGCATTAACAGTAACAAAGATTATTATTATTACAACGTTTCCTTCCCATCTCTCGTCTCGTCTTTCCTTCATCAATTTTTTAAGAAGTTTTTAATGATGTCCTCATTTTCCCTCCCTCAACACTCAAATTCAAGCACTTCCCCCATTTCCTTTTTACTCGTACTTAGGCTTAAATTTTAACCAAACCATTTGATTTCAATTCATTGGAATTTCGTTGCATTTGTATAATGGGGCACATTGAGACATAGGCAGTGTCTAATGAATTTTAAAAGCCCTCTGAAGGATACATCCGTTAATCCTTGTTTTTTTACTTTTTTTTAAGTGAAAAAGATTTCTGGCATACCGACACACAGTTTCATTATTCTTGTATTCCTATTGCTATTGTTGTTCAATTTTTTTTTCTTGTTTGTTTTTATTCTTGGAAGAGCAACATTTTCCTGGCACCAGGAAAGCAAACCAAACAGAGCCAAAGCCAAGCCAAGCCAGGTAAGGTAAGATAGATGCCTTCAGTTCACACACAACAATGGAATGACAGGAACAAGGAGACAAGACAATACAATGGAAGAGTAGAAGAGGACAATGTGCTCGTGACACAAAAAAGGACGAATGACAGTGGAGTACGCACTATAATACACAACAGCCCAGCAATAAAAACAGGAATGGCACAAACAAGCTAAGGCGAGTGGAATGTAATGGAATGGGATAAAGCTATTTTGGATGTTAGCCAAAGCCATGGAGATGGAGCCAAGCGGTCTCCAAAAAAAGGTTTTTAATGATTATTAAGGACATTGACGATGACAAGACGAGCGGTGGAGAAAAGAGAAAAAAAAAAAGAACAGCTTTTTTTATTGCGAGAAGTCCAGACCACACAACTCGCTCGATTCGGCTATTCTCGTGGAAGGGGAATGGAAAAAGACGTAAAAAGTACAATTTTGCAATTGCAATTGCGTGCAGATTTTTTTTACACGAGTTGTGGAAAGTGAAATGAATTTTTAATCGGGATTCGTTGTAAAATTCATATCATATACATGCAATACAATGTCCAGGAAGAACTACAACTACAACTACTTTTCTCCAGCAGAAGATATCTTGTCAACGCTGGAGAAAAAAATGTTTGAAGTTGAAACTTCAAATATTTTCGTACCGACGATAAGATAATGGGGGAAAATTTTCTTTCCTCCCCTTCCTTTTCTTCAGCTTCACATTTTTATTATGACTTTTGTCATCATCTTCAATTTCCAGTGCAAAGAGTTCCGGCATGCAGCACTAAAGTCATAAAAAAATGAAACATTTTTTGAAAAAGATTCAAGGGGAAAAACTCATAAAAATATTCCATAATAAAAAACCATATCATATAGGAAGGGTAGAATCTGAACACAACACAACAATAACAATTGCACTTCAACTTCAAGAAAAGCAAAGTGAACGCATTCAATTCGAAAATATAAAATGTAAACATTTTGATATTGCAATTGCATCATAACATATCATTGAACATAACATTGTCATTGCGGTTTTTGGAACTCAGTCGTAATCGTAATCGTCGAAGGTACTTGAACAACAAAAAGTCATAAAAAATATACGGAATCGTATCTATCATCGCCGCAGAAAAATTCCTGGAGATGATCCTTTCGATTCGATGAGACCAGAACCAGAGGAAATTGGAGAAGACGGTGCATAAAAAATTACTCTCTTGTCGTTTTCCAAACAATCACGTGATCAGTGGTCACGCATGTTTGTCTGTCTGTCTGTCTGTTCGTGATTTTTAATTTTAGCTGAAATTGAATATAGTTTGGAAGGCATTTCCGGTGAATTCAATATCGCCCAATTACGATAGGCTTTGCATTGGCTTGTATCCAAATTTTGACATAAGGACAAAACCCTTTCATAAAATTATTATTTTTCTGAACAGTAAATCATTCCATATCAAATTTGAATTTTTTTTCGAGAGAGCAATAATAGCAATCGAGCAATGTATCCCTCATCCCATCATTTTCTGCTGTTCAGGAATTCTAAACATTTTTATTACCGTCTTTTACAAAAGGAAGATAAACAGGAAGGAGTGTACGTAAGATTCCAATTCTTTATTGCATTTTTTACCAGGGAAAAGAAATTATGCCATAAAAATGATTTATTTCTTTACCCCTTTCTTCTTCCCTATTCATATTTTCAACCAAACCCCCTGTCGACTGTGTACAAGGTTGTAATAAAATTCTTATGGATTTTGATAGGTTGAAAAAAAATTGTCATCATTTACCGTTACCGTTCCTTCAGTATTCAATCCAATCGAAAATAATTTTTGAATCAAATAACATTTCAATTTTTTTAGAAGAGCTTCTCAAAAGAACGTACAAAAAATTCCAATCATTCCATGTCAAAGGAAAGTCTTTGGATTAGTTTGTGTTTTTTGTTATTGTTTACAAAATCCGTTTAATTTTATTTTTTTACAGAGAAATTTGGGTCGTTTTCAAAGAAAAAAAAAGATTTTACTTTTGTGGTTTTGGTTTTACTGAAGATCAAGTGCTTTCATTTTAAAAATTGAAGTAGGTTCGTACTTCAATTACATTTCAAGTTTTTTGAGGAGTGGAATGGAACAGGAGAAAAAAATTAAATTACGTGATAGTCATGTTATCCACTTGCAAATTGTAATTAGAGCAAAAAGTGCTTGACTTGGCTTGATAGAAAGTTTATTCTAAATCGTCAACTCGTCATTAAATATCATTCCAACCATTCGCCCCCGCACAAGATTTTTTCTAAGAAAAACAGCTTGTTTTTGTGAGGATACATTGCCACACCACTCACATTCATTTAATTCGAGAGAAAAAAACCACAACCCACCTACGCTAACATTTAAACAAATTGAGGGCTTAATTGTTCAAAATAAATACTTCAGGTGATTCATTTTCATCAAATTCCAAAAAAAACTCAGCTGAAGGTGATGTGATGTTATGATGGCGATACGTCTTTTTCCAAAATTACTAAACAACATTAAATGAAATGATAATTCAAATCCATCTGAGTGAAAGTGGGCGGGTATGACCATTTGTTACATTTTATTTTCCTCGATTTTCTCCAGCACTTTCCAGTCCAGTCTAAAACTAAAATGATATAAGCGTCTCTGGAAAACATGATTCCAGTTGAATAAAATATCGTTTCTTGGCAAATTCAATGAAGTTTTTAAATCGAGGACTGAACCCGCATAAAAATTTTGTCCAGAAACGATATTAATTTTTCCAGAATTCATGCCCGTCCTGGAGAAATTCCTTTGAATGTCCAAGTCCAAGACCAAAATAATGGAGAAAAATATAAGAAGGTGAAATGGAATGGAAGACAAACGTATTTGTAGTTTTGCAATTTTCTTCATTGCTCCAAGCTATGCAATGGAATGCATGAACGCTCCCCGAAAAAAACGAAACGAAACCACGCACGAAACATATTTTTCCCTTCTTCTTTCTTTGGATGGATGAAAATGCTGATGATGATGTTGATGTTGATGATGATGATGATGAGCATCGATCCGAAAAGGAGAAAAAGGGAAATAATAATAATATGAAAGTGAAGTGAAAGCAAACACCAAAAACCATCATCATCTCGGATGGATCTCTCCAGCACATTCCCAAGCCCACCAACCACACTTTATTACTTACAAGGTCTTCAGGGATGTATTATTTTCCAGAGTTGTGTAATGTACTCTTTTTCCCTCTCTTTGTGAGAAGTAAAGTAACGCATTGTAAACATTTACATACGTGGAATGAGAAGAACAACAAACTTGATATGATATGATATGATGGGATACGATATCATTTTCATTTCATTCCATTCCACCTTGCTCTTCTGGATCTGGATTCTGGAAGAGGTTTTTCCTGGAGGAAGGAGTAAAAGATGAGGAAGATGAGGAAAGAAGAAAAAAAAACATCATCACTTTTCCATACGATATGATATGATAGGATGGTGGATGATGTGGTGTGTGGCATGGTATGGTTTGGTGTGGTGTTGTGTGGTGCGGTGCCCACGTTTTCTCCTTGTTTTAACTTTGAGGGATGGAATCCAGTATGGGGAACGAGATCGAGTGCTCAACCATATAATATTTCCATTATTATTTCCGCTCCCGGCAAAATATAAAAAAAGGGTGGGAAGTGAAGTGAGTCGAGCTGAGCAAAAAATGTTTTGTATGTCTTTCAGGATAGAACAAGGTAAGTCCTTCATATGACAAGCAAATACAGTTCTCTTATGAAAACTTAAATTTAAACCTAATAATTTAACCTCTTTAACTCTGGATGCGCTGGTAGGGGACAAGGGCGGCGGACGAATACAAAGTTTTGCATTTTTGATTTTTGGGGGACCATTATCCCCCCGTCCCCCCGGCTCCGTGGTACTGGAGAATTCTAGAGTTTTAAAAAGTGCACTGAAGATGGCGTGGATGCAGTTTGGCTAAAAATAGTCGAAAACTTAAACTTAAACCTGATAATTTAACCCTTCAACCCTTGATGTGCTAGTAGGGGACAAGGGCGGCGGACGAATACAAATTTTTTGCATTTTTGATTTTTGGAAAACCATTATCCCCTCGGTCCCGCGGTCCCTGGTATGGGATATTTCAGATAGTTTTAAAAAGTGCACTGAAGATGGCGTGAATGCAGTTTGGCTAAAAATAGATCTAATCACCTTGAGTACTTTCCTTGTGGACATCCTTAATACTTTCCCAATATGATGTGGAGAAACTTGTTATTGTTTACATATTTCCCTTGGCCTCGGTCCTATATTAAAGGAAAATAGATGATGATGATCGCGATATGATCACAATGATTATGATTGCTTTCCAGAAACAACGATCTCCTCGTCTTCTTTACCTAACACTAACCTCAAGTAAAAAGTCAACTCTTTTAACTTTCTGTTTCATCTTCCACAGCAATAACCCCAGAAAAAAAGTGAAAAAAATGCCGTGAAAAATGTGTTCTATTATCTTAATGCTAATTTGCATAATGCCTTCTTCTTCTTCTCTCGAAAAAAACGAGAAGGGTTTTGCAAAGGACAATTTCATTTTCTCAAGCTAAATAAAGTGCTTTACTTGCATAAATATGCACATGGCACTGAAAAATCGAGGCATTAGCATCCCACATGTGACATATGCGTTCCTCCAGAACTTTTTTGGAATGAAATGAAGTTGTTCAAGAGTGAAGCCGTCTGTGTGACGAGCTCATCACTCACTACTCATGTGACATCGACGTTCTCGAGCTTGTGTGATGTGATGTGAGGATCCATGATCGAAAACTTGGAACGGATCTTGTGATGATGATGATTGTACTAAAAATTCCTGCACCCACACCATTCCACTACATCCACTTCAGGAGGAAAGAGCAGTGAAATGCGTTGATGAACTCAAACTCACTCTCTGGAAAAATATAATCCTTTTCATCCTGGAAAAAATCAAATTGGAAATCGGGGAGGATTTCAGCACCAAAAGCAAAGGAGGGATCTGGAGAATTATTCTCACTCTGACTAATCTGAAGAGAAACGATGGGGCAATATAAGACCTGAATGACTCCTGGACAAAAATCTTGTTTTTTTTCCTGACCTGATTCCTAAGTGGAAATTAAATGACACAAATGCTGACAAGAAAAAAAAGTCGTCATCACGTCAATGTATGTCATCGACGCGTCATGTTACTTTAACATCCCAAACCAAAAATCTTTTTTTTACTTTCTCCAGGAAAAAAAATTGAATAATTTTTTCGCATCTGTAGAATCTGATTTTAGTTCTGGATAAGTATGACGATGGCCTACAAGAAAAAGGAGTCTCCAATGAGGGAATAAAGAGTAGGCGGAGTTGATCTAAGCACCTCTCACTAACAAAACTTTTTTTCTCCTGGAGAAAACACATTTTTTTCTTCTCCAGAGCAAGTGGACATGGACAAGAATAGTAATGTCAATTCAAGTCAAGTCACACCTCAAAAAAAGGTTTTTTTATCGACCATTGAAAATAAAAATCTTTTTGGTGAGAAGCTAACGTAATAAAAATAAAAACTTCCTCCAGTCTTTTTTTTCTCCAGTGACATTTTTGACATTTGACAACGACAACTTACAAAACCAAAAAAGGATTGGATTTTTTGGGAGAAGAAAGTTTTCTTTTATGAAGCCATTAAGGATTAAAAAGACAGAGTTTTTTTTTACCTGAGTAGACAGTAAGATTGGCGGAACTTGTGACGGGATCACCCACCCCATTTTCAGCGAGGCACTCATAACTCGCGTCATCCCTCACGTGTCGTGCTGGATTGATCCTTAACATGGAGATCCCAAGTGTGGGAAAATGTTCGATGAAGATGCGAGTATGTCCGCCTGGCTGTTTCTTTCCATTTTTACGCCAGTGGATTTGTGGAGTTGGTTCGCCTTTCACGTGACAGTAAAACGTTGCTGGAGAGCCGGCCTTCACACGTTGGTCCTTCAACTTCTCCAGAATTTGGGGAGGATCTGGAATATAAGAATAAAAAAATGCGGACATTGAAATAAATTTAAATACAAAAAATGTCTCCACCTTCACCCTCTCTGTCCGTCTGAAGACGGAATTTTAGAGAAAGAAACATTTGCATTTTTCACGAGAGCTTTCATTTTACTTGAATCGTAAAAATGTCAGTAATTCCAGTAATGGATTGGGCCGCTGGGATTTTGATGCGAAAAAAGTCGAAACCGGAAGTGTCTCTTTTTCATTTAAATTTTGTGTCTCAAAGCTCAATTCCCAAAAGTGAGAGTCAAAGTCGACTCATTCTGATTAAAATTTCTCTTTTTTCTCCAGAAATACAAAATGCAAAGTAAGCTGGAAAAGCTCTGGAGTCATTGTCTTCTACTTCCTGTCATGCTTTTAAAAAATCTTTATCCCATCATTTTTTCATTCTGGACAAAAATCGCTTATTCAGCATTTCTCAAGTCATAGTCTTCTTGACTTGACTTAATTTTTTTCTTCATCTTCGACAAAAAAATGAAAAATGCACATGTTCTTTCTGAAGAATAAAAAAAAATGATCAAGAAATTTTTTTGATAGTCCATCCTAAAACTCACGCGTCAAATACTGAATGTAGGGGTAGAGCGCAGAGAAGTTTGAACCTGAAAATGTTTCATCACAAAAAAAAATTCCGATGGTTCGATGATGAGATGCGGATGCAACACACTCCTCCTCTTCTTCATCTTCAGTGCAAAGTTGGAGGTATGATGGAGGGAAGAAATGGAGGGAATTATGATATGATATGGAGGGAGAACTTAAGCTACATTCGCCATCATTTTTCATTCAGACAAGCTATGCGACAAGACAAGGCCAAACCAGACCAGGGTCTGGAGAATACCCAAACTCTTCTCCAGCTCCTTCATGAATGGATTTTGCGTGCCTAAAAAATGGCCGAGTGTGAGGCGGCGGATGGAAGCGAAGCCAATGAAAAATACATTTTCGGTGTCGCAGTACCAAACAGCCCATATGTATGAAATGAAATACATTAAAAATATTACTTTTTTTTTCTCCAGAAGGAAACTTGCTGGAGAAAATAAAAATTTTTTTGCTTTATGGATTTATATGCCGAGGAAAAGGACATGCAACTCTAGCAACGCACGACGGTGCAGTTTTTCAGGAAAAGACCAAGCCATGTTAAAGTCAAAGACCGAGAAAAAAAATAAAATGGAAGGAAGAAGAAGGGAATGTCTTAAATTAATATGTCTTAAGGAAACGTAACTTTTATGACTATGACTTATAGTCATATCGCATGCTATTTGTAAAGAAATGAAAAAAATTCTACAATTTTTCTTCGCCTCTAATGGCCATTCTCTTAAAATGCGACAGTGCCCTAGAACTACGAAGAAGAAAATTCTTAATCAGAAAATATGATTCTCGTCTGCATTTAAAATTGAAATTGTGAATTATCATTTTTCATCTTCAGGAATCCAGGTCATTGCTCAAGATCAAAAGAAGGAAAAAAATGTCGCAATGGAAATGATCCGTTTACAAACCATTTGTAGGGAAATGGGACTAGGATGATTTTATTGAAGTGATTTGATCTATGGAAATATAATGCGATTCCGCATGTATTTGGATCTGGGACAAGTACGCAATAAACCAAAACCACATTTCGAATCAAAGAAAAGAGAAAATTCCACGAGAAACACGGATTGTGAATCAAATGATTAAGTTTTCCCACCCGAGATTCTGAATTCAGAAAAGAAGAAAAATGGGAAGCGAGGCATAAAACCAAACCCACATAACCTATTTTTTTTGTTTATTCCTTTGTGCTTCAAAGTGATTTTGTGATGGGAAATGATATGATCATGATCAGAATAAGTGGATTGATGCACCTTCGCTTCATGAAATTGGTGGCGGTAGTCGGCCGTGAATTGTACAGGTGCAAAGAATTGCGAAATTTGAATGGAATCAATTTAAAATATAAGAATGGGGTTTTGGGCTGAATTTATTGGAGTGTGGCTGAAATAACGAGGGATACATAATCTTGTTCCAGTTCCTTTTGTTTTACAAAAAGATTTATATTTTTGTTTCAAAACTTTTTGGGTGGTTAAAATTTTGATCTTTCCGCAATTATTTTTTACAAAAATTTGGAATTAGAATATTTCACAACTTTGGAAGAATTTGAATAAGTAATTTCCGGGAACTCTTGGAATTCATTTCTAATACTCATTTTTACATCAGTTTATTATTATCCCAAAAATTCAGCCACATACCCTTCTTCACAAATAAAGTACGACACTACACGTTTGATTTCTATCCTTTTGTCATGCAATTTCATCTCAGTGAATCATGTGAATAGGTTCTGCTTTGCTTTTTCGAATTACATTTACAACCACAAAAGGCATTCCAGAAATCGTGAATCGCGAATCGAAAAGATTTTCGCATTTTTGAACTTCAAAAAAAAACCTTTGAGATTTTTA
>JAHZMX010005317.1:0-13885 GCA_027743895.1 Seira musarum
GTTATACAATGGACAATCTAAAAACAGAATTGGAGGTTTTGTCGACAAAATTTTCAAAATTGAAGACATGCTGCATAGATTACCACGATGGTAAAATTGTAATTTATACAAATATATACGTGAAAAGATGCCTTATTCAGAAAATATTATTTTGGAATTTTTTTAAAATAGGAGTTCCGTATTTAAAAAATTTCACGTATTACCATGGAACTAACATCGTGGCAAGGACAGCCGAAGCCGCGGCTCTACTGAATCATGCAAGAAGAAACAAGTCATTAACAGTGTTGCTAGGTGTTTATAGCAAACCGGGTTTTCAAGATAGTGAAGACTGGCAAACTGGTCTACATGTTGCTGTAGAAGGTGCAGAAATTGCGAACAAGATTTACGCAGGCACAGTTGAGGGAATATATCTTTACAACTTTGACACGTCGAGTATCAGCTGGGGTAATCTAACTTTATCTGCCATGAGAAGACTTCGTGATATGACCAAAGACTTTGAAGAATTGATTATTGGCGCACGACAACCTTGCCACGATCTTCATTTGCATACGCCAAAGCAGCTAAATGCCAAAGTCAATAACATTAAGACAATTCGTAAGCAAATATTGTTGGAGTCAGATTTTATAATTTGTTTTCAGCGACCCTCCGATAAGCATGTTAACTTGGGTGTAGAGAGTAGTTTTCTAAAGATTGCCAATAATTTTCGTTACGTACATAAAAACGTTGCACGCATAAACCCAAACATTACGGTTATGTGGGAAACATTTTGGCCGACTTCGGTAAATCATACATCACTAGCTACCATAAGAAACATTCAAAACTACTGGGAGAAAGCTAACGACTTTGCCAAAGAACACGAAATTCGTATTTACTTGGACGGTGCTTTCGATTCCGTTACACACCCGCATCCAAATATTGGGTGGTGGAGGCTGACAAGTTATGATTTGATCAACAACGCTTCTGGTTATATTGAGAAAATTTCTGGTAATTTGCAAAAATTATTGACATTTAAGAAATAGTACGCCACGTAATTTGTGAAACCGCAAATCAGTCGTTATAAACGTTGCAAATTTAGATTTACAGAAATCCGTGACAACGCCTACGACTGAACTTGTGAATATTTTATCAACCTCCGTTACCCGACCAGCCTTAGTCGTCCCATCCAGTCGGCCATACATGAAAGTGACAATAAAGGCGCATGCCTTTCCTTCAACGATAGCCAGTAGCCGGAAGCATGGATATGAATACGATTTCACATTATTGGCGGGACCAGTTACTATAGTTATTCTCATTTTTGTCGGAGGCTCAGTGGTTTTTATCGTAAAATTCTGCAAAACATCCCGGTCACCCAGCAGGAACGAAGAAGAAAATGTTCAATTACGTGTAATCGATTCAAAATATTGGTAACAGTCTGTTTTTACAAATGAGCAACGCCATATTATATATTTAAGTTTCAACTTTTCCAACTCAAAAATTGAGTAAAATAAAACAAATGCGCTATAAAAAGTCCATGCTTAGAGTTTTTGGAAAATTTGGTAGGATTTAGGAACAAGCTTACCAGATTATACGATACTCTTACAAAATGTGAGCAAAACTACTTGATGGGTGATTATGAACAATGCTGAATTCCAATCACTAATGGTTTCTTGTATTCCTTTTTTGTGTTGGTGAAATTCTCAACCAAAAGGCAGACCACTTCCTGGGTTTTGTGTCAACTGTTTCATATGAGAGAGAATCTATGACTCATACAAGAATATTTAAACTAGGTACTTTAGTTTAATACCAGTTGCCTTTACAAAATATTAGGATTACAAACCTCCGGCATTTTGAAATACTGATAATGTAAACGACTAATTTTAAGAATAATGCCCGTTATGCCATCTTAATGGCTGATTCTCACATTCTGGCGTTTCTCCAAGTGTAAAGCTTTCTGAAGAAATCTCTCTGTCGACGGCTAGCAATAACATCATGCTCTTCCGCTTTCTCCCTCTCTGCTGATGGAAACTTTAATAATGCTATTACAAGCTTTAGTGGCGTAGCTGAAAAGGGTTTACGCGGAGAGAATTAATCTCATAATGCTGTTTTATTATCTGCCAATCGCCATAAGCTCCTTTGCAATAATTAAAGGGCAACACAAATGAGTGCATTTAAGAATACCACAGCATGAAATCCACGATATGTCGATACTGTTTTTATCTTACTAAAGTTTATTTTGTACCTACAAAATATTATTACTAGATTCAAAGAATTCGCAGAATACACTCGACTTTAAAATTTTTTATCGTTGCAAAATTATAAGGGCAATTTTCATAGAACCAAAAAACGAAGAGAGAATTAGAAAATAAGTCAAGATTTGAATCCTAAAATAGTTACGTCCGACTTAATGAAATCTCCGCTGTTTTGAATGACCATAAATATGCGACGAAGCGTGCTTTTAACTACATTTTCGAACATTTCATTCAGGATTTCATCTCAAGCTTTGAAAATGGTCGAGCGAAGGGCATTTTTGTTCGGGTATTGCATTCCATGGGCATAGACCTTCTGTGTCATAATGCCCCATAAGTTTTCTATCGGATTTGGATTCGGAGATTTCAAAAGCCAGGGTCAAACACGAATTTTCTTTGACTGAAGCCATTCCCTTGTTGATCTTAATGGATGAATGTCAGCATTGTCTTGCAGAAACTCCCACTTTGGGCTTCCGAGTTGCCATTCATGTGGAGTCAAATGGTTTTTCAGCATCTTATGGTACTCATTTGAATCCATCCGTCCATGTATTTCGGCCAGAATTGTCCTTCCCTGAAAACTGAATTTAGCACAGACCATGGGTGATCCACCGTTTAATAAAATTGCAACACATAGGATGAATATGATTGAAATAATTGAAAATTTCAATCAAACGTGGCGTAATTGACGTTTTGCATGAATTTCCTTTTCATTTCTCACATCGTGCCAGTAGTAGGAGTAAGCATTGGGGCCATTTAATTTCTATTTTTTTCTTATCGGGAAACACAACTCGCTTCCAGTCTTGTGCTATGTGCTGTTGAGCAAAATCTAATCGTTTTTCTTTGTGTTTTTGCGTCAAAGGTGGCTGTGTAAGTTTTTGGTACGTATCAGTATTGGATTCTTTTTTAAACGTCGAGAAACCGTTGAAAAATGCACTGCACTTGGAAGTTCACGAGCAATTTCCTGGAGGGAAAATCTTCCTCTAACGGCCAACCTTAATATAATCCGGCCCTCTTTAACATAGTTTTACGCGGTCTACCTGAGGAACTTCCATGGGCAACACCAGTTGCTTTTTGCTTTAAATAATCAGCAACTGCTCAATTAGTGCGCTAAACAATGAACGCAATTTCTCTTTGATTCCAACCAGACTCACTTAGGACATCGGTTTGCCCTTTTTCTACACTTGTGGACGATTTTCTTGCGGCATGAATAATTTGTTTTGGAAATGTTTTTTGTTTGAATCCAAAAACTTAACACAGAATGGAGGACGAGGGATTTTTTCGGAGCATCTCAATTTGCCCTTATAATTATGCAACGAATGAATTTTGTAAATCATGCATTAAAACTGCTATTCTCATTATCTTAATCTCCCGTCATGGTGGTAGGTACCTGGTACCCAAATGTACATAACGCAGTCGATGATCGGTGATTACGATGTCAGATACATTAAAAAATCTCTAATCATGCTTGCCCTTTAATTATTGCAAAGGAGCTTAGGTTATTAAAGAAACGAGCTCCTTGCACTCCAGCTCCACAACAAAATGTGATCCACGCGAGTACATCTCATACAGCGCACAACAACTCCAAGAGTCGTGCCATCCAAAGTAATTCCAACGATAACACTAGCAATTGCCATTTATGGTGCGGTTTGGTTTGATCATTTTTTAATACCAAACTGAAATTTCATGTGAAATTGCCGAACACTCGGTATGTGTGGCATACTGTCCTTTTCTCTTTGGTTAGATGGGGATATAAAACATGCTCAGTAAATAAACCACACAATTACGGAATAGACGGGACATCCTATTTACAATTTTGTATATACTGCAATGATCTGCAATAGATTGTATAGTTTGAAAAAATTAAACAAAAGCGACTAAATTTTTGCACAGTTCACGCATTGGCGGCACTAGTGGCTTATATCCAGATACCTAAGCAATTGAAAGCATATTGATTATATACCTCTTGAAGAAATCAAAGATGTTAGGGAATTTTCTTACATTCACCGCCTGTGCTTTGTTATTTGCTTCGGAGTATAGTTTTGTAGCATCCACCGATTTCGACCAAAACTTCTTCGGTGTCGATTTCTCTCCGTGTGCGATAACTGCCCAAAATAACGAATCCATTTCAGATGTCTCGGCTTACACAATGGACAATTTAAAGACACTATTGGAGGTTGTGTCGACAAGATTTTCAAAATTGAAGACATGTTGTGCAGATGTTTAGGATGGTAAGACGCTTAAATTCAATTGTCTCCGTAATTCAAAACAGTGCTTTAACCACTCTTATATTACAAAAGTTTATGTCAAAAATTCAACGTAGTACAATGGAAGCAACATTGGGATCCGGACTCCAGAAGCCGCTGCTTTAATAAATCAAGACCGAAACAACAAGTCATTATCTGTTCTGATCGGAGTTGATAGCAAAGATTGGGAAGATAGTCAACAATGGCAAACAGGTCTGATGGTTGCAGCTAAAGCCGCGAGAATTGCGAACACAATTTACGCAGGCACAGTTGAAGGAATTTATTTATGTAGATCTGATACTTCAAGCATGAATCGGGCAAACTTTGCTTTATCTGGCGTAAGAAAACTTCGTAATATGACTAAGGACCTTGGATTGCTGATTGGCACACAACAAGCTTGCTAAGACCTTTCTCCAAATCAACCAAGCGATTCAATTGCCTCAAAGAGCATTTGGAGTGTTCGAACGCAAACGGTTTTGGAGAGTGATTTCATCATTTGCTTTCAATCTCAATCAAATAACGATGTTAGCTTAGAGGAAAGGAAATGTTTGGTAAATAATTTCTATAATGATATGTGGGGAAATGTTGCGCTCATCAATCCAAGAATTATGGTCATGTTTGCCACAACTTCGCCGTTTGAAGCAAATCGAACATCACTAATGAACATGATACATTTTCAAAAATACTGGGAGGAGACTAACAACTTTGCAAAAGAACACGGAATTCGTACATACAAGGAAAATGCATTCGATTCCATTGAACAAAACACATCGGATAATGGATGGTGGAGGCTGACAAGTTATAAATGGATCAACAATGCTTCTGGATACATTGAGAAAATTTCAGGTAATTTATCGAAACAAACGTTTACTCCGAAATTTCTGGAAAACAATTACTTTGTCGGTTGGTTTGGGTAATGAATGAGTATATTTGAATGTCGCAAAATATACAGTTTTACAGGTATCTAAGCCAAGGTTAAGCACAGCTCCTACGAAAGAATCATCAACCACAGAAACCTGGCTTACTTTAAGAGTCCTATCAAATCGTCCGAACTCAAACGGGACATTTCCGACACACCCGCTTCCCTCTCCAACGATAGTGTATAGTCGGACACGTAGATACGAGTCATCAAAATGTGCTGTATTGGCGGGATTACTTGGTGTGATCATTGTAGGAGGTTTGGTGTTTTTTATTGTGAAGCGGTGCAAACGTTTGCGGTCCTCCAACGTCAGCGAAGAACAAAGTGTTCATTTCTGTGTGAAGAGGTCCGACTCCTTCTATTGAAATTTGATAGTTAAGCACCCAGCACTTAAGGAAACAAAAATACACCTGCATTGTTATTTTAAGGTTGCTGATAATATGAAGAAAACTTCTAATAGGATGTTTGATATGAAGAACTCGACTCAATTTCGTCTGCTTTCATGCTTTGTAATTTTTGTCTTTATTTCTTCAGGATATGAGTAAAACCAAATAAACATGTTCAAAATACTGTTTATATTAAAACGAAGTATTTAATTTGATATGAAGAACTCGACTCAATTTCGTCTGCTTTCATGCTTTGTAATTTTTGTCTTTATTTCTTCAGGATATGAGCATTTAACACGGACTGACATTTCGACATCAACTCTGTCTCATTAGAGCACAGAAAATACGGTTGAGAATACGTTTTTCTGGTCGTTAGGTATCATTTACACACATTATCTTGTAGCATTATTTGAACGAAATGTTGACTCTTATCCCAAACGTTGTTAAATAATGCAACTAATTCTAGACACAAACATTAAAACCCTGAGGGATAGAGGCCTTATAATAGTTCACAAACTAAGGATATATGTACACACCTTCCATAGATTTACACAGTTTGAATGCAGTTCAAAATTGCAGCGTTTTCTCATCAGTGTCTAATTGCATTGCACAAGATGAAGTAAAACGCAAATGTGTAATTCCGAAACAAAAATCATAGTTTACATGACACGGTCCCACTTTAGATGCGCTGGTGTCCATATCGGCATATCTGAGAAATTTTCTTAGGAATACGTCATGAGTCTATCGCTATCAATCAGTCTAATTCTACTCCTAAACCAAAACCATAAATTGAAACTAAAACCAATGTAACAATAGAAAACTTTTAAACTTCAGATAACAGTATGGCCCGTGTTATATTAAGTTAACGCCTGTTAATGCTTTCAGCGTTTCGGAAAAAACATACGAAGGCATCAATTACTTTTTAGAATAGAATTATAAACCATGTAAACATATCTCACTCACAATTATAACAAAGCTGCGAAACGACCAACTACTAACTATATTAATAAACTGTTTATCCTACTATTTTCAGCAATTTTACCGACAAACAATTTAGATAGATTTAACCTGCTAAACTAGCAAGTAAGCACAAGCAATTACCTAAACATATTACACATATACTTAGCTACGCAGCTTAAATGTTGACTATGTAACTTCATATGACCACTGACACAAACACAAACGATCAATTTATTCTTCTAATAAACAAATATCCGATTTCTTCTTTTCGTCAATTAATGATGACTGTACGATAGGGTTACAGTTTGTCTGACTTTTATTTAAGTGCCTTCGTCTTCTGCTTACCTGCAAAAATGACTACAATTGGACAAGTGTTATGCATTACCCATTTAGTAGTGATGTGAGGTGTGTATTATTAATTACTCAAACTTGGATACTCTAGCCCCACATCGGTTCCAAGACTTACAAAAAATGCTTGACGACGGTTTGACAATTTTGCATGATGTGGCGTATGGGAACTACAATTTTTTAAACATGGAACGTTCGTCATCCGTAAGAAACTTGATACTTTAGTTAAACGTCAGCAACCAATACTTACCGTATGATAAGAATGACCCAAGCAGGAACATAGCAAAAGTTAACATTAAAACTTTGATTTGGGACTCAATTAGAGTCAAACTTTACCTGAGAATTGTGCAACCACTTATTTATAACGATACTGAACAAAATCTGTATAGTTGTGAGGAACTACTAGAAGTTGTGGGTGATGGTTTCAACTTTTGACAAATTTTCACTGTCAATCGATATTGGATTTTTCAGAGAAATTTTGCGAATGCAGGAAGCCAGTATTGATTAAAATAAAGCGGAGAGACTGGTCTGAGAGGCTTGCAAGAAAGCAATCGCTTTTTGATTTGTCTTTGAAACAACCATATTTAACATTATAAAGCATTACTTTTGATAAACTAGTAATAGTTCTAGTTTGAATGATCTGTGCGCTTTCAATTCCTGGTTTTTTTTAAAATAAGGAATACGTTATTTCTAGTGAATGTTGTGTGTTGTCTCTTGCCTCATCATATAAACATGTTAAGCGATACAGTTTTTGGAATATTTGGATTAGAGAACCATCCATATACATTCATGTTTTGTAAAATGAAATGAAACAATGCTGTGCGTTTTTGTCCGGTGTCAAAAAAATGTGTAGTGGTAATGGTAGGGAAGAAGTAATTTGACGCCGGGTTATGAATTGACAATAATTTGTATCACTCATAAACCTGAACGTTTTACCAAGTCTTTAACTTCTATGTTGCTTTTGAATTTCTAGAAATGTAAGCAGAAAATACAATAAAAGTGTCAGAGACAAATTTTTATACGGATGCAAATCATTCGATGAGAAACCCTGTAAGAGAAATTAATCAAGCTAACTATTGAAAAAGGTACTTCCACAATTCCTTTCTTCTCTAATAAAACACTTAACCACGTGGTCTTAACTATATAGCAGGATATATGCTGGTTCAGCTTTTCGTCATTTCTGATGGATCGATTACATAGGCTGAGAAAAAAGTTTATACGTTTGGTATTACCTGGGCATTTGATTAATAGGTTTTGGACTTCAGATATTCCTTCAATAATTTAGGTTGGCAATGCGGAGTGCAAAATTTGATTTGATAGATTGGGGGATTGTCTGATAAAACCAGCGTTATGATTGTGGTACCTTTTTCATGTTCTGACAGTTATTGCATAAAGATCGATAAATTATACATAAGCTTTCTTCAGTAGACATACGTGTTGTAATTTAGGCAAAGTAAAAAGACACGCAAGAATTGTTAAAAGTAATACTATTGCTGTAAATTCATTTTGAGCAAGCAATTTGGAAAATTAAAACTTAGGTTTAAGTAGCTGCAAAGTGCTTCAGCAGCTCCAATTTTTCCCGTGGTTTTCTTTACTTGTTAATCTTTTACTGGTTGAAGTAAGGTTTAATTGTTGTTCGCTCTCGCTTTGTACTTTTTTGTAATACGTACCAATAAAAATTTTAAGATGCATTCATCGATAAATAAAATCATTCTGCAATTCTTGTCCACATTTGGATTCTTTTACCCTAATTTGAGCATTACTGCAGATACAGGTGCAGAAAACAGCGGAAGTTGGGACAAGACGTCCTCGGAATCTCTAAAATTTTTAAAATCTAATGCAACGACCGAAACAGCGATACAAAACTATCTGCTAGTCCTACATTCATATGCAGAGTACAAAGACGAGCTGGAATTCGCAACACCTCTGATTCGGGTGATATTTAGTTCAGTGTTTGAATTTGAGGCCCGTTTGAATTATAATACAAATTTTAAATTTCACCAACCAAGCAATATTCTGCTTGGTCCATGGACCAACTTAAGCATAGATACTACAACATTTGATCTTGGTGATGTCGCATTAAGTCCGCGTAATTTAGTAACGTTTTCTTTTCCTGGTGATTTCGAGTTGAACGGAATCCACAATTTAATATCGCAGACCAATGTAAGTAACTTTCCGGCTGTGAAAGTACTGTTTTACTTGAATAAAAGCAAGTTAAGCTTTTTGCTTGAAAGAAGTGGCTACGACAATGGCGGTGAAGTCCCTTTAAATTTGCTCCCATATGCTACAAAACTACACAAATTATTGTTTCAAAATGGAGGTGGAACTTATGTTGAATCCTTGGTCTTCATGAGGTACACCAGAAGCAGTTCTTACATCTGTCCGCACCTACTCAAGTCAAGGTCAACTAAGGTTCGAGAATGCAGTATGGAAATGTTTTTTGTGGTTAACATTTCCCAAATACACAATTTGACCGTTAATATAAAGGAAAAAGGCGTTGAAAGAATCAGTCAGGCATTGACCGACCAATTCATTCTCGGAAGTAAAGAGGGTCATAGGATTTACAGCAGTTCTGCTGTAACAGTCAGAGAAGGCTACATTTACTGTGAGTACTTTGCAAATATATTTATATACTGCTTACGTGAAGCAGCAGTATCGAAGTCGTCAAACTGGAATATGTGGATTGCACCGTTTACGACGGAAGCCTGGTTAATGATACTACTTGGTCAAGTTTTCATACTCTGCGTTAGTTTTAAGGTTGTCGGAGCCGGATTCGTCAGATCTTTAATTCTACTTTACCACCAGCTTGCAGTAACCTTAGGCCAAAACAATGAATCCCTTACGACACGCAAATTTAGGAAAATTTTCATTTGGATTTACGTTTTGTCATTTTTCCTGTCTGAAATGTACGGCAACGAAATTCTAAGCGAAGTTGCAACACACGTTGCCCCACATCGGTTTCAGTCCTTGAAAGATATGCTGACTAATGGGTACAAAATTTTGAATCCAATTGATGAAGACTTAACGATTAATGATGAGCTGTTACCATCTTTCCGAATTAGAAATATGTCACATCTCTTTAACACAAGCTTCGAACACATCTTGTACAGTTCAACGGACGTTATTGAGAAAAAATTGAAAGAAAAGTTCACCTTGATTTGGGATTCCATAGGAGTAAAACAAAAACTAAGGGAAGTAGAGCAACAACTCAATAAAGTTTCGAAGAAAAAACTATATAACTGTGTCGAATTAGTGGAGGAATTTAATGGTGCTGTAAACTTTTGGATTATTTTTACCGTGAACCGTTATTGGATATTCAAAACAATTTCGTACATGCAGGAAGCGGGTTTGGATATTGATATTTTGAAACGCGTAGATTGGGCGGAGAGGCTGATAAACAAACAAGTACTTTTTGACATCTCATTTGAAAAGCCGTACTTGACATCGGACAGTATTACTTTGCAAAAACTCTTTTGTATTATGATACTGTGTATAATACTTAATGCAATTGCATTGCTGCTTTTTATTTCTGAAATTAATATATTTGTCCGTTGGCAGGTGCTTATTTCAGGGATCTTCAGGAACTGGAAACGCTCCATTGAACACAGTACTTTAATTAGAGTTAAATCTTTTCAAGCAAATGAGGTGACGTAAATCACTTGTTACAATTACAACTGTTGCAAATTGCACTATAAACCGACATTGGATTTTTAAAACAATTATGTATATCCAGAAAGCAGGCTTAGTTGTTGATACTTTGACATGCTGTGGATTCGTCCGAGCGATTGTTTTATAATCAAACGCTGTTCGCAATTTCCCATGAAAAACCTTATTTAACCTCAGAGAGTATTACTCTTTAAAAACTGGTGTTTTTTATGGCAGTTGGCTCATTACTCAATGGATTGTCAATACTGTCATTTGTTTTCAAAATTAGGGAAGCACTGGTTGGCTTCAATGTAGACTTTTGTTTAATAAATTAAAAAGTAGAAATTGCCCCACTCGTAGTGTTATATATATATATTAAAGTAAAGACATTGAAACTCGTAAAATAATTTTAGTCTCCGCGTTGGAGTTATAAATATTTAGCGCATTAAAACGGAAGTAATTATTACTTCACTGTCCCACCAGTAGTCGTTCTACACCAGTCAGATAGTTCACTTCTGGCCGATACATTTCTTCTTTCGGATAGGTAAGTAGCCCCCGTCATGAATAATACTTACCATGGTTTAATTTTTTTAGTATTCATCCAAAAAATTACAACCGCATCTTATTTACTTAAAAGCACTTCACAAATTTAAAGAGTCCTCGGTTAAACTCTACATAGACATTTCCATGGCTTGAGTAGACGTCAAAACATAGTGGCAAGAAAACGAGTGTAAGTTGCTTTTAGGGCTTGATGGAAAAACGGATTTTCTCCTAATCATGCGCACCGGATGCAAAGCTTCCGTTTGGATTCTGAAACATTAAAGGGAACAAAAATGAAAGCAAAGTAAGCAAATATGAATTGAGAAAGAATTACGAACACATTTTTCGTTCATGGTGATATACGGTAAATGAATTCGACCTCAGAGTCGACTGAGCATTATAAACATATTTGGAAGCACCGGGTGGGATAACACAAAACAAAAAGTTAAATGACATTTACATTACGTACTTCTGTTTTATGTCAACCTTATTTCTTGAAACCACATTGGAAGCAGAAATAAATTGAAAAACAATAGCAGATAGTATATATAGAGTACATAAAATATCCTCGGGTTTTCATTCAATGCAAATCCACTTGGGGTGTTGAACTTGCGGCTACAAAGTTCCGTAAATCCAACAACGGAGACACGTATTTGGCATCCACCAGTCATTTAATTTTTTGTTTAAAAGACGCAGATGCTTAAATGGGTACCAAAATTTTGCGATTTTTATGGATGCATTTGCTGTACATGGGGATTTCGTTTCAACCTGCCTGCTAGTGGAAGCATGAGGAAAGTTTTTGGTTGTATAATATTGCGAACTGATTTCCGCTAAGATTTTTTGGTTCCAAGCACAAAGAGTTTAGTAGGTGGCATAAGGGAGCGAAAGCCAAAATGAGTCAGCGGATTGAAAAGAAGATTTTTAATTAGTAAAAAAAATCGATCGCACTGACAAGAAAGAGAGAACAGCAAGGTATATAATACGTAAGTGATTGCAGACATGAGACTTAATCAGACTGTGTTTTACCTTACCAATATATTTCACGTTCGTGCCAAAAATTAATCGATGACTGTTAAAATATTCATAACGGATGTTAAGACCTCCTCTATATTTTTAGTGAGACAAGCATGGCGTCAAGCAAGACTTGTGAAAGGTATTCAGCATTAAGTATGTTGCTGAGTCTCAAGACCTAACCCTTCCTTGGCTTTCTCTGCAAAGCGACTAACTACAGAAATTTCTCAATGAAATATTTTGAGTGCATTTAAAATACGAATATTCTATATTCAATTACTCAGAAAGTTACTTAGAAGTCACAAACAATAAAAAACGCTCAACATGGCTGTCAAAATTAGCATTCCCAGCTTTCTTTTGTTTCTGCCAATAATTTTCAGTTACTTAATTGGAACTGCCACTGCTCTGGCAGAAACTGCAGGAAACACTAGCTGGGACGCTACCTCATCTCAGGCACTACGTTTTCTTTCAAAAAACGTAATGATATTTTCAAAACTGGAAAATTATCTGTTGGTCCTGCACTCATACGACATATACGAGGACGATTTGGAACTCGCCACATCTGTAATTCGAGTTTTGTTTAGTGCAGCGCTTGATTTTGGTGAACTTTTGGAATATAATTGGGATATAAAGTTTCGCCAACCAAACCAAGTTCTGCTCGGTCCATATACCAAATCGAGCATTGAGACAGCAATATACGATCATTGCGATGCTCCTCTCAGTCCAAGAAATTTAATAGCATTTTCAGTTCCAGAGAACCATGAGCCACACCAACATTCAGAAATGGTGCTCATACGCTACTTTCCAGCAGTAAAAATTGTGTTTCAACTGGAGAATAAAATATTTCGCTTCTCAGTAGAACGCAGTGGTTACAACAACGGTGTTGACGTTCCTTTCAACTTACTTGCACATCCTTTGAAGCTGCACAAGAGGATTTTTTGGAATGGAGGTGGCGTGAAGGTTGAACCCTTGGTATACAAGCCCTACAAGATGAATGATATTCACATTTGTCCAGCACATGTGAAATCGAGATCCCTTGAATTTCGTAAATGCTCAATGGACATGCTTTTTGCTGCATACATTTCCCAAATCCATAATATTTCGATGAAAGTACGGAAAATTAGTCGATCAAATGTTTATAAGAAATTGACAAATCAATTTTTGTTTGGAAGTGAAAAAATTCGGGTTTCATACAGAGAATCCAGCATAACACGTAGAGAAGGTTACAGATTCTCAGAGTACTACTCAGAAGCCTTTATTTACTGTTTACCAGAAACGCAGGAATACACTTGGACAAAATGGGACATGTGGATTGCCCCTTTCACCGAGGATGCATGGTCACTTATACTAGTCGGCCAGGCTTGCATACTCTGCGCAATATGTAAAATTGCTGCCGCAAACTTTAAAAGTGCGTCACACCTTTTTTATAGCCAAATTGCAATTGCTCTTGGCCAGTCGGTTGAAACCTCAACTGTACAAAAGTTCAGGAAGATTTTCCTGTGGATCTACGTTTTGTCGTTCTTTATTTCCGAATTTTATGGGAATGAAATAACAAGTGACGTTGCAACTCACGTACCGCCGCATAAATTTGACACGTTGAAGGAGATG
>JAHZMX010005318.1:0-10466 GCA_027743895.1 Seira musarum
GGCTCATGACGAATGTGTGGGTGATAAGGAGAGTAATTGTAGTGGTTATTATGATTCTGATTATGCTGATATGATCGAATACTATTTTGGTTGTGGCTGTTGTAGGGCTGATGGTTTTGAATCCCGTCACCATCGTCATCGTTCTGGGCCTGAGAACCTGAGATTTTGTGATTGTAACTGTGACGATTTTGTCGTTCACTCCATTCATTTATTTTCCGCTCCACGATCTCTTCCACTTTTTGGGTTAAAGTTTGCTCCAAATAGAGAACCTTTTCTCAAAAATATTTAAATGTAATAAAAAATTACTTGAAACCATTTTTCCCCTGTTTCTTTTTTGTTCCTTCCACCAAATTCTTGACTTTTGTATGGTTAACTTTTCATTATTGTTCATCAATTTACCCCCAGATCCCATCTGCATATCTCGAAAGCAGTGTAATTTTGACGAGCATATAAAAAATTGTCTATCTTGATAATTGAATTAATGTCATTTTTAGTGAAGGTCGCCATTTATTTCATTTGAGATTGTCGTGACTCGTGAGAATGGGAAATGGGTACTCTGATTCTGTCAAATATTTAATCATTTTTGCTCTAAAACAGTTGCAGAGTATTTCGTATTCGACCAGGCATTTTTAGAAGAATCTTAAAAACGATGAAATGCATTATACCTGAGCTCTAGTCCAAGGATAAACATGTTGACTAGTTTGTTTTAAAATAAATTACTTAATTAAAAATACTTTTTCACAAGCATTTGCATAACATTATTAGAGCACGGTTGGACTGTGTAAGGCAACAAGATGGATCGGATGTTGATTTACCTTATTTTCAAGAGTGTGAACTTTTCGTGAGAATTTCACCCGAAATTTGTGTTCTTCACGGTCCTTCTCTTCTACTACTTTTGTAAGCCAATCAATCTGAAAACAATTAGGTTAGCAATAATTCTATAATTGGGAGATAAGATTTCTTTTTTAAGAAATAGATATGTTGAAATTCTGTCGAAACCGTTTTAGTAATTCTAATTATCTAAAATTTCCATGAAATACACGAGCGGCATCTTTCTAACTTCCTGTACGTTTTTTTCTAAAATAACCTTCATTTATCAAATTAATTATCTGCACGTAATTGAAGATTCGCTAAGAAACGTGAGAACGTGTCGTTAAGACTATTTATTTATGAAGTTCTAAAATAGATCGAGGGTACCCATCAGAATTTCAACGTAAATTATGACTTTTAATTTAAAAAAACGACCAAAATAATTAAGATATTACTTGTAATTTAATTAAAAAATCTTTACACTAATATCAATTCCAAACTAACTGACGTACTTTGCATAAAAATCATATTTGTGCAAGAATTAAATTTACTATCTATTTCACACTTTACCTTTCTAAAAGCATCATCCTGAGATCGTCGCAGCGCATGTAAGTATTCAATAATGTGGTTCACATTATGAAGCGTGCCACTTCCACTATATCCATTCGAACTTGTACTATCACTAATAAAAAAATAGAACAATTCGATATGAGCTGAATCAATGGTAAAGATTTCTATCTTCTAATTTTACTGCTTTATGATGGGAAAAAAGTGTTGCTGACAGTTTTTCAATTAATCAAATTAACAATCTACATATTTGACCAACCTGTCATCCCCACTGCAACTGAACACAAGCACGAGTAAACAAAAGAAACTAATTCCTGTGATTGTTGTACATTTACACTTGTAAATTATTAGGTGAAACATTTTTATTGCAATTATAATCACGTTATTAACATTTTTCCGAGTTCTTTAAATGAGAATTACAAGTTGACTAAAATATTTGCTGTATTCTTGAGATATGTTTCATCTCATTTGAAAGAAAAGTACAAAATTTTTGTACTTGTTGGCAAAGGACGTGCTGACCGGCTGCGCTGAACCTGGCATGAGTTTGTGGAGCATGAGCTCATCATCTTCAAATCAGTTTTGGCCAGCAGTAATGCCAAAATAAAGTTGATAAAAATTTGTCAGTTTGATGGAAAAAATATTTAATTTGCACATCTTCAACATGAAATGTATTCATGACTCATTTTTTAATTTTATTTATAAATGTGGTCTGGTATTTCTCTTGCATTTAGAATCATTGATCAATGGCTTGTCTTGCCTTGTCTGTTTACCTTCATGAATAAAAAATAAATTTTTTAAAGGAAATTTGAGCCAGAGATGCCAATCAAATTTAGACTCTTAAAAATACACTTATTTCATTAGAGTGACAGCCGCCACCACAGATTCAGCGGTAATCCCATGAATGGATGAAGATGGGAAGCCAAGGACAAAAATTTTCTCTGCAAAAATCTACATTTTGCGCATTAATTAACATTTTATGTTATGTTTATGAAGATGATGTTCTAAATAGTAACCCCATGAATGGATGAAGATGGGAAGCCAAGGACAAAAATTTTCTCTGCAAAAATCTACATTTTGCGCATTAATTAACATTTTATGTTATGTTTATGAAGATGAGCTTCTAAATTTGGTTGAAGTGACGAAACTTGCGTTTTAAATAAATTCGTCTTTTTTTTCTTAAAAACAAAACCATTTTACTTTTTTGGGATGCTTTCAACTTCAATTCTTTGTGCTCGCTGGTGGTCTCTGGGGCATTCTGCAACATTCCCATTAATCACGTGCGAAAACATTGCGATTAACATTCGACCAGTTTATTTTTCCCGATGTAAATTCTCAATCCAACTAATTGCGGCACATGAGTGAGCAGAATTATTAATTTTTCGTCCTTCGTCGCCTTACAAAAATTTCCATTTTTATGATAATCATATCCTTGTACTTGAGCCCGTGCCTCTTGCGCTAATCTTTACAATCTGCCGTGCAAATTAGCCATTAAGCAAATACAAGGGAGCCGTGATTACAATTTCCCATCATAGGTAAACTAAATAATGAAGTAATGAAAAGGTGAGCTTTTGAAGTTAAACGCATAATGATGCATTAGCTTTATGAAAAAATGCCTTAATTACAATTTTGAACAGCCTTCCAGGGCACCTTTAACTCGCTGTTCTTAAAATAAGGATTAAAGAAACAGACAAGCGTTAAACGATCCAATTAACAATGATTTAATGTTTTCATTGTATCATCAAAAGGCTTTAAGTTTACACTTCATTATCTCATGGACATGTGGTAAGTACCTAAGTATGTACAACTATAAACAACAGTACAAGCTTAAGCCTGCTTCTCCAAAGTGTTTCATGTCATGTCATACTATTTTTACTTTTCATCTGACCTTTGCAATAGATCAGGAAATGATCTTGACGCTTTTGACTTTAAGGCAATGAAACAAACATTTTAAGGTTATCTTGTATCGTAATCTTCTGTACATCTTGTTAACTTCACTTCTTTACCTTTTTATTTCAAAAATGTTTTTAAAAGCGACATAGACAAAGAAAACATATGAAGGAGGATTCATTTTTTTTTTCATTTTGAAGTTGAAGCGGAAACACGTTCGTTTTACATGAGTCCAGTTGCAAATGCTTTTAATAACCGAATCCGAAAAGTCAAAACAAGATGCCTAATTATTATTGTCGTTTTGCTATCTTACCCTCATTTCCAGAAATACTTTTTAGGATGAAAAGTAGTAAGTAGCACTTGCACCCAAGTGTGGAATACCGAACACAAGCAAAAAAAAACTAGTTTTTCTCTACAAACACGATTCACGATACCAAATTAATGAATCTATTTTTGGATTTGGATTATTATATTGTACGATTGTGTTGTGATTATGAATTGAATTCGTGAGAAAAATGATGAATGTTACTTTACATGGTCAAAAGCGGTCTCGTGTTCATAATATAATTACCTAAACGAGAACGCAACTAAAGTGTGAAATAAAAATCGGGCTGTCATGCTTTTTACAAGAAAAAATTGAAAATTACTTACTTTTTCTGCAATAATTTTACCGAACATGAATGGATCAGTTTGCCCCGTTCCAGCCCAAATTCTAAAATTCTCATAAATCATTTGTCCTTCTACTCCTCGGGGCCATATTAAGTATAGATCCATAAATAACATTTTCATGACATGAACAAGACATTTCACGGGTAATATGGAATTAAATGAAGTGTAGTGAGAGGAGATTCCGATAAAGAACAGGATAATTTGTGCCAAAAGTGGATGCATTTTTCTAGAAAATTCGATTTGCTGCAAAATTGCAACCAAACCATGCTCGGCGGAAAAAAAAAATTCGCGAAGGTTAAAAAAGAAGCATGCTAACCTAAATGAAGTCGTTTGTTGCTGGAGCGGATCAAATGTTCACGTTCTTGTACTAAGTAAAACCTGACTTGACGAATTACTGGGGCTTATCTGTTGTGGCCGAATCATCTAAAAAATGAGCTTTAACAACTATTTAGGTATACAAACAAAGATTTTAAGCATTTTTATCTGAATTTTTTTCGTCTTCATCTGAAGTTGCAAATGAAAATGCAATTTGGACATTGAGAAGTAGGCACGTTTCCTTTGAATATTTTGATGATCGACATCGTCATGCATGTATGTAACATGCTTCTGTGATTATCTTCACCAGCTTCTTCTCTTAACAGCAATTTCCATTTTTTCCAGCATTGCTGATTTTTCTGCAATTAAAAGTGCATTTGAAGGTTTTGTTGTTGCTGTTGTCGTTGAAAAATCGGGTTTGTGCAACCAAGCCCATGTCGGTGCGTAACAAGTCTAAGTGATTTTTGCAAGGAAATGCAAACTTTTTATCATAAACGCGATTTTTGCAATTTCGTGGAATTTAAGTAAGGATAGAGGAGTTAAAACATGGTTTGTGAATTTCTCCTAATTCCTTAAATTTTTTGACTAGGAAAATTGCAACTTTTTGCATTGGAAAAAATAGATTCAAATTCCAGATTTCTTTTGTACCAAACAGTCAAATTCCATGAGCATACGATGCGCAAAAAAAAATTATATAAAAAATGTAAATTTGCATAAGCGCCGACAGGCTTATGAAAACCCCTGGCGTGATCGCGAACAAAGTACTTTCTTACTCGTGGCTTCTATATCTTACTTGCAAATCTTAATTGCAGTTTATCTCTAGACCTAGAAACTCTTCCTTATGCGCTTTGAGGTTAACTAGCTGTGAATAATGCGCGGAGTTTTTTGTTTTAATTTTTAATGACCGGGAATAGAAGTCATTGGGTATATGTATACCAGGTTTTTATCAACTTCCCATCTCCGTCCTTCACAAACGAGAGTCAAGAGCGAATTAAAAAAATCGATCTCAACTGGAACTAGTGACGTCAATAATTTTTCTTCTGAATTAAATTATTACTGTAAAGTCATGTGTCAGTCATGTAAGAAAAGAGAGTTATGTAGAACACGCTTATAGAACATTCGGTAATGACGGTACGTGACCAATTTAGCCAGGTTCCATTATTGTAGTGGAACATGTAACATGAATATGAATTATGCAATTTTACATGTGTTCTAGTTTGAACTTGCATTTTGAAAAGAAAAGATAAATTCAGGAAGATGCAGCTGTTAAAATGAAATGATTGATGACTATGACGTGTTGTACTTCAATAAAAATAGAAGCAGTTTATCAGATTAACGGATGCAGTTTTAGTATCGTGCTACCCCAAGCATCTCAAATTTAGCTGTACGAATGTTTATGACGTAACAAATGTGAATATTTTTTCAATGCTTGACATACTTTTTGACTAAAAAAAAGTTATAAATGGTCAGGTTCTATGTTCTAGTCATTTCCCACATTCATTGTTTATGCAAAATTCACATCATCCATTGAAGAAATTCCAGAACAAGGAACAAGCCTTTCATTGACTTAAGTACTTTTTAGGTAGAATTTCAATCGTAAAATATATTGCAAGTATATTTCAAAATCGCAAACTATATATGAAAAAAATTTATAAAAAAATGAAACGTGCCTTTATTTCCTCACAAACATTATGAACGTCAATTTTATTGGAACTTTCTAAAATACAGGTATGAAGAGAAATGTAAAATTAAAGGCGCAGAAACGATTGGGAACTAGCTTTATACTGTCAATTAATTGACAACGATATAAAAATTGAAGAGTAAATCAAATATGTTCATCGACTTAATTTTAAAATTCTTTGAAGCATATATGATTGCAAACACATTCTTATAACAAAAACCAATCGAAATGCGGTCTTTCTATTAAGCGAGCTTTTTAAAACCAAATCGATACCTATGAAGAAAATTTGCACTTTCAGACTTTACAAATCTAATGAAATAAGAATAGGATGTGGATAGATTTCATAATTCTACTACGGACAAAGTATGCAATTATGGCCGGTAATAATGATGAGCCGTGTATTATGTGTGTGGAATTAATTAGATGAGGAAGCGCGAGAAAAAGTAAATGGGTAGCATTCATCTATTTTATTATCGCAAAGAAAAATCATAATTTGTGCTTCTGCTCCACCAATTTCTCACTTTTTGTTTTTGTGTAGGTGTCTACTTACTGCTCCTTACCCTCCAGGCAGATCATCATGCTCGTTAAATTAGAAGGCCAAATCCAGAATCCAGTCCAGGTAAGGTCTTCAGGAAGAGAGTTTGATTTTGCCCTTGGACTTGANCGAGAAAAAGTAAATGGGTAGCATTCATCTATTTTATTATCGCAAAGAAAAATCATAATTTGTGCTTCTGCTCCACCAATTTCTCACTTTTTGTTTTTGTGTAGGTGTCTACTTACTGCTCCTTACCCTCCAGGCAGATCATCATGCTCGTTAAATTAGAAGGCCAAATCCAGAATCCAGTCCAGGTAAGGTCTTCAGGAAGAGAGTTTGATTTTGCCCTTGGACTTGAAAATCAAGCCGGTTTTTTTGTTGTTCATTGGAAAATAGTCTTGCTGACATGTAAACTATTTCACATTTTAATTGTTCTGAAAATTACTGTTTTATAGGATATGGATATTGAATATGAATTAATTACTAAATAGAAGGCAAATGCTTACCAGACCAGACCACCCGCGTATAACATTTTGAAATTAAAAGCAAACTGGTTACATAAAATTGCAATTTTATAGACAAATGATAAAAGCTCATGGATGCTTGTTAAACTTACCTTTTATGATTGAAGGGACTATGGAAGATTTGCCGAATACCGTGGAATTTCCAAATTGACGAATAGAATTTTTTAATCTTCCAGAAACGGCTGGCTAGATAAATATTAGACATGTTTTTTTTGATTTGCGTTTTTTACATTTATGAAATATTCGCTTATGCAAAACATTTTGTCTTTTTTTTAAATTTTGCCTTCATTTTGAAAATTTGCACAATCTGATAGAATCATAGAATCATCTTGTTCCTGATAGAATAGAATTTTTATGAATATTTATTTTTATATTTTATAATATACATATCTTTTTGAGTATTTGAATGGCTTTGTTAATCCAGCGTACACCAAAGTAAAAAATAATCTCAAAAGTAATCTCCGTGTGGAAATGGTGTGCGAGATAGAGGGGGCTGATAGAAGGGAGGGGGAGAATTCTTTGAACAACCTCCAAAAATTCCTTAAAAACAAAGTCTTCGACCATCTCGTCCTCCCAATAAGTCGTCATACGGTGAAGACTATGGAATCTTTCTAATTAAAATCTCAAAAGTTACACTTTTATTGCAAAACGAACATTAATTTTGGAGTTTGGAACCCAAATTCTGATTTCTAAAGCTGAGTATGATTGAATATTAAACAGCAAATTCTTTTTTCAGTAGAATTTTATTAAGTCATAAATACCAAATAAATTCTTATGTTTATCGCCAAAGAATCCACTTTGGTGAAAATTCAGGACTGCAGAATATTTATAAGTGGATTTTTTTGCGTCCCAAAAATCATTATATGATCTCACCACGGCCATTGTTAACGCAGTGGAAAAAAATCGCCGTAAGGTGGAGTGTAAATTGGAGGGGGGTTGTAGTCTGGGTAACCTCCTCCTATGCCATCATTGGTTCCCCACGGATCGTAACCCTAGCGGCCGTATAGTCCTCCTCCGTTCATATAAGAATAAAATGGAGGGGGCGAATACTTTGGACGTCCTAAAATTCCCGTTCCCCATGGATTGTAACCATAATCATAATCATAAACTGAGCGGCCGCCTAATCCTTCTCCTGTCATGTACTCTCCGCAATATTGACGACAACGGCTGTAGGACACTTACTGGTTCTCCCTTCATGGATACATCCAGAAAAGAAAAAAAGTGCAAGAAGCACTTTGATCTTTGTTTCAAAATTGTTCATTATTCTAAGCGAAAGGGTAGGTAATCCTTCCACTCGAGATGGGCAAATGATAATGATAAAAAACCAATATAGTTCGTTTAGAAGTCGAAAATTCAATACTGAAAGGTCAAGATAATGAAAAACAAGTCATGTTTGTTTTATATGTAATAAAATTGTCGGCAAGCTTAACAGTAGAAGACAAAATTACAGCAACAACAAATACTGTTTTACAAATAGAAGATATTTTTTATTTCCGAGAGAAAGGCTTTCATTTTGCTTTAGTTGTGATTTATTTATAGCAGCATTCCACCATCGTAGTTAATTAGGTAATTTTTCTTTCGCGTGATCATCTCAAGGTTTTCGGAATAATCTTCATTGGAATAATGTTTTTGTTATGATGGAAGTAACAATCGCACATCGCCCGAATCAAAGACTAAAACGTATTATTACATGACTTCGTCAGTAATAAACTTGGCGGAAGATAATTTTTTACTGAGGTTTCTAGACAAGGGTAAGATCCGAGAAAAACAAGTACGGATTTCCAATAACCCAATAAAGTCCAACACTTATGTAAGTGCTTCAAATAATGATGCAAAACAAGTCATGGCCATGGCATGCTAAAGATTATTAATAGCCGAACAACGTATATTTTACCTTCATGTGACTACTTAAAGTGCTTTATTTTTCATTCATTTTTTTAAATAAAAACTAAGAAACTTGTCAAATAGAAACTCTAGTCCCCAAAAATTGACCAGCGTCTATGCATGAGGAATGCTTTGTTGATCAATTTTTGTTTGCTAATTATTGCAGGTTGTATTTATTAATGCAATGGAGATGCAAGTAAGAAATACGCATGAGTGCTAGGATTTTTTTTCGCTTTACATTTTAAGCCCAATAGACAATGACAATGTAAATAAGTATCATTTTTTGTGAAGGAATATTGCATACTAGTGAAGCTTTTTCTTAAGTTGCATTTTATATATATGATTAGTGTAAAGAATAAAGTAAAACATTTACATAATTGCTGCTGACCAATCACAATTTATTTTTTTAGGATTTCATTTTACGATTCAAGTTATTAAAATAAATCAAAAGTTGAAATTTCACGATTGAACTGCAGGGTATAGTACCTAGCCTCGTCGTGGTCTGCCATAGCCTGAACCGTAATGAGGTGGGCTATTATCGGGCGGTGGCAAATATCCCCCTCCATAGTGATAATAGTATGGACGGGGCGCTCTTGATGGTCCATAGCTTTCATATGGAGTCCAACGAGCTTGTAGCCCACCTCCGTTCATGTACTCCCCACAGAGGGTATTGCATGCCGAATATGATCCTTCAAAAATGAAAGGAGTGTCAAAATCTTGCGCATTCCTACATTAAATAATTTATTCGATATAAATGAATAAATATTTTAAATAAAAAATAGTTTACCATCAGAAATTTGAATGTAACAAGAAAAAAAGAGTAAAAGTGGCAAGAATATTATAATCCGTGTTCCAATATCAGCCATTTTATTAAAAATAAAGTATGTTCTACAGTTACAGATGAAATCAAGTTTCAATGAAACTTGCTTCCAGTCGAAGTCGTAATGAGATTATTTTCTCGACATCATTATAACTTCTTCAGTAGATATGCTTGTCTTAGGCCATGATGCAATCAATTACAAAATAACACATGTCGGTTATTTGCAAAACAAGTTCAATTATAGGGAAGTTGACAATGAATTCATAAAGTTTTTATTGTGTATTTAAATTATTATTTTTTTTGTTTTTTAATCGTGAAGATTAGCAAGCGGATGGTTAAATGTACACAAGGTATACCGTACCGAACATCAAACAAGCGGTGTTATCCAATCCAGTGTAGTAGATTGTAAAAAAAAATCTATCAGATCCGACCACATGAGAATAAGAAATTCCCTTTATGTCAAGTTCGTACCGCAAAATAGGCTTTTTCCATATTTTTCCAACTAATTCATTTGCCTTTGATCTTATTAATTACTTACAGCGATAGTCTAACTTGACTTGGTCTTTTTGGCCTGGATTCAAAATGTATAAATTTCCACATATTTCAGTATATTTTCAAGAAGAACTCATGTAATTCTAAAGTTGATAAGAAAAAACATGAATTGTAACTTTCATAGATGATAAATGCGATGATAAATAACTACATGCTAAAGTACAAAAGGTCAGAATATAAAGGTAGGTAAAGGTAGTGTGTAATGAACTAACAATAAATTTT